>CAJQZN010043574.1:0-34642 GCA_907164685.1 Colias eurytheme | reverse complement strand
TATATAAAAATTATAAAATAATAAAAAAAATGCTTGTCTTAATAATGATAATGTATTTGAAAATATTTCATCTACGTAGGTTAAAATATTGACGTAGCGTAGTAAAAAAACCTAATTATAGGTAAATAATCGATGAAAGTGTATTGTGATATGATGTAGATTGTTATCACTTAAATGAACTCTTCTTTAAGGCCTATTCAGATTAGAGCGGTATCCGCTACCGCTGTGGGTAGCAGTATCCCGATCGGTATAGTCGGATAGGTACGCGATTAGAGTCTCTATAATATACTGTGTAAGAGATTTAATCGCGTGTCATCGGGATACCGCTACCCACGGTGGTAACGGGTACCGCTCTAATCTGAATAGGCCTTTAATGTGGCAAGCATTGAGGAGAGGAATAAAGTAGATGTAGAGTTAATTTCCATGTAGTTATTCGTATTATATAATTAAAAAAAAATTCCCGACTAAAAGGAAACAAAAAATAAGCTTATTTCTAAGGCCTATCTACATTTTGCGTACGATTTCATTACTTAGCATTTGCAGTTAAAATGGTGTGTATTTTACTGAAGATATTTGAAACAAAATATTGCAAATTACTTTCAAATATTTTAAATTATAATTGCGATTAATTTCTATAACTATAATATCATAATGACATCTTTTTATTAACGCTAATATACGCGCAGAAAATAAGAGCTTATTCGATGACTAACTCGATTACAATAATTCGTATTGTAACAAATTCTACTCGTAAATCTTAATAATATTAAACTCATACTTTTCCATTATGAAGATGCAACATTATCATGTTAAATTATTTAAGAAAAAACCATTTAAGCACCTTGTGCTTTACATGTTATTTTTTCTGTAATTAATTTTGTTTTACACGCATACATATACGACGACGACGACATACATGTAAGACGATTCAAATACGATGAAATTAAAAAAAAGAAGTTATTGTTTTCTAATCATCAATTTCCATAACGTTCAAAATACACTACAAAGGATAAAGACTCATTCACATTTTTCATATACCATAGTTAGTCATAGTGCTTACATCCTAGTGCCTTTCCTGTACTGTAACAAAAGAATGCAGCTGACATAACTTCTGAGACATCCATCACCATACAGTATGGGAACGGTACGTGGTTGTTTAATTTCCCGTAGTCAATTATAGATGTAAGTGCATACTAGTGTTAGAATACAGTTCATATGAGTATAGGAATAGGAATCACTATCAGTAATTCTATTTCAAATTATGTATGTAATTGTTTGAGAAAATAAATTAGGTATTATAATGCATTTTCGCTTGAATAGTTTAAGGCATATCCATATTATTAGGAAATTATTATTGACATATGATTAAAAGTTAATGTGTACTAAGAAATTGCTAAGATGGTTTCAAACTCAAACTCAAACTCAAACATTTATTTATTCAATAAGACTTCTTCGAGAAGCACTTTTGAAACGTCAATACATAATTTTAACATCTACCACCGATTCGGAAAGCAGTATCTATGGAGAAGAACCGGCAAGGAACTCCATATAATAGTTGCTCTTTTAAATCATATCAGTATTACAATTTAATTTTACAAAATATGTAACTGTATATTAGGATAATATGCCAAAGAACTGTCCTGTGGTTATTACGTTACACGTTTCACATTGAATATAATTAGTGTGTAGTAAATAGTGTTAGATATCAAGGTGTCGACTTAGTCGTAGGTTAGTTGTCGTAGGTTACCTACGTATAATTTTTGAGTTACACAACCTAAGAGTCATGCTGTATAGTATCAATTAAGGAATAATAATAACATCGTTATTATTCTCTCGTAATATCTCTTTTATTATAATATTAGATATGTACTACGCAAACGGTAACGCATACTTATATATTTCATTAGCATCCATTTCTGAATATATGTAGGAACATAAATATATAATATATATACTTCCTTTCATTACATTTTAAATAGGAATATATAAACGACATTTCAATATATACTTTATAATATATATTCGCTCATTATTCATGCTTAAAAAATCTTGTTATTGTATATCTTGTATTTGAAGATTTAACAGCAAATTGTTATTTTTTTTAATCACACGTTAATAAATAATAATTAACTCCAATTGAGATACCAAATCATCAAATTGTTTGTATTTGATGTTTATCAAAATATTGAATCTGCAAAGCTCTGTTTTCAACAATATTACCATACGATAACATATATATGTACTCTACAATAACATCTCACGAAATACATCTCGTTTGGATTATTTGATGTGAGTAGTCTTAAGAAGTTCTTATAAGTATTCTAATATGTATTTTGTAAGTAGTTGATAATTATAAAAACACAAAAAAATTGTAGCTCTGTAGTTTCGCAGATTTAAAATGTAACAAAAAAACAGTGTGTAAGTTTCTTTTTAAAATAGATGATATAAGATTAAAATGAAAACAACAATACATACCTCCAATTATAGATTTTTCATGGGAATCACAACACGTAACGTCACTAATACGATCGGTTAATTATTTGCACAACACTAAAAGCTCAAATCCTATCGTATTTATCAATAGTTTTACAACATTTCGAAAAAAATGAATTATAATATTTCCTAACTTCACAGAGTATAAAAACTAAATATAGGTATACCTACAACATTTAATGTATGTAATATATAAAACGATATCTATTTTACAATAAACTACATAATTTTACAGGGATTTTGGTGTTGTTCAAATAAATTTTGGTAATAAGTATTTGTTTCTGTATAGACATTAGACATGTCTAGTTTTAAGCCACATTTACGCCATTCACATACGAATAGGTACGTTTTTGTAATAGTCTATTCTAGAACTTCTCTACCATAGAGTCTAAAATCGTCAAAATATCGCATTTCAATATTGTAATCTTATAGTAACTAGTGTATTAGTGTGTGTGTAATTTTTGATCTTAGAAATAAATAAGCATCTTAAATGATATATTTTATTTTTTATCCGTAATTAGTTTATCCAATTTTTATCTGAATACGATTTTTTTTTCAGTAAAGGTCTTGAAATTACTCAAATAACTCGTAGACGCTATAAATACATAAAGTTTTTAAGTGAATGAAGCGAGTTCATTCCATTTTTATATATGAGAATTTCTAATGTACCTACGAACATTAGAAATTTTAATTTGAATGATATTGATCTGACTTAAATAAAAGAAATGTAAAAGTTAAATAAAATAAATTATTGAATTGTAAATAAACTAAAATGTTTTTTTTATTCAGAAAATTCTCTACATTTTCACCATTTTACGTGAAATTATTTGTTGGGGGGACTCGTTTATATTGGTTGGGGTCCACCGTGGTGAGCGTGGATGGAGCTCCCACAAGTAAATTTTATAATAAAATACTGTCTAAAGTGCTATATAAAAAAAGAGTAGGTAACATTAAAAGAGAAAACAGTGCACAACACGTTTTTGTTTAATGACTCAGATAGCTAAGATACTTTATATTACATGACTATGTTTTAAGCGAAAAAAATTCAAGTAATTACTTATATCAATTAATAGATTTCTGCTAAGAAATGGTCATCCTCTCTGAGACTATACACCGGAATATATTTTATAGAATTTGCGTATTTTCTCGCAAGAAATATCTATCTACTCGCATTCAAACGCAAAACAATGATGGAATATACATATAACATACTATATTTATAAGTTTTCTTCGTATTATGTATATTAATATGTACCTAATCTCTACTCAATTGACACCTAATTTAATATTATCTACTGTTATTATAATCTTACAGTTACATCGGTTAAACTTATATAATTCCTTCATCACAGAGTATCATTACAAGTACCTACACAATTCGTTTTTCTTACGGACAGGTCAAATATTTATATGCTCTATATTTATATGTGGCAAGCGAAAATAAATATTTGCCTATCTGTACCAAAAATGAATTGATTTCAATGGGCGGAAACTTCGAATCTCTTCTTTACATATGAATTGAGGAGCTTTTGACTGCACGTAAATTTGGTAAGCACCACATAGATCGTTTCATGGACTCTCTTCACAATGGGCAGCGTTGGGCGAGTAGAGGCAATCACGATAGAGAAGAAAGCCTAAATGTCTATGATCGGGCGTCATTGTAGATTTTAATCATAATCGCCATAATAGCGGCAAACATCGACCATCATTTTTGGGCCAACACTGCCAAATGGGCATTGTGAAGAAGATAAATTAGAAGAGTGGTTTGACAGCATCTTCCCTTCAACTGATGGTACGTAGAATCTGTTACTTTATAGCTACAAGACTGGCACGATAAATAGTGGTTAGTTAAAAATTAAAATAGTAGCAAATTTAGCATATACCTAGTCCGGAGCGAATAAGTGATTTTTTTATATGTGAACGAAGAAAGAAGACTGACATTATGAAAAGAGGTAAGTTCAGGTAGAAGCGAATATAACAAGTTAATAGCTGAGATTTTTTATCTGTAATCATATTATAATTTCATAATAATAATAAATATTGACTGACCGGTTGGCTTGGTTGGTAGTGGCCCTGCCTTCCAAGCCAGAGGTCGTGGGTTCGATTCCCATCCGGGGCAAATATTTGTGTGATGAACATAGATGTTTGCTCTGTGTCTGGGTGTTAATTATCTATATACGTAAGTATTTATTTAAAAATTATATATGTATGTTTATCAGCCATCTGGTTTCCATAACACAAGCGAAAGCTTAGTATGGGATCAGATCGTGCCGTGTGTGAAAATTGTCCTGAAATATTTATATTTTATATTTTTTTTTATATTTATTGTATCGTCTGGCATGTTATCACAATGTTATATTATACTCCCTGGTTAAAAGTTAAAAATTTTGTCTAATATTTTATACGTTTCAGTGATATATTTTTAGTTTAGTTGGATTTGAGAATAATTTTTTTTTAAATGAACTTGAAATAAGCTCTATAGATAGTTAATTGTTAATTTATTTTTAATCTAAGACTTTTTGTCCTTTAAAGAAAACTGAAGAAAATGCAAGAAATATGATCTTTTATTGACTTTTCCAATAAAGACGGAGAATCTCAGTTCGTTGCGAAAGTACCAAGAAGTATTTCGCTTATATCATGAAGAATTTAACTGAGAACAGCCATTTCTTCGCTACTATCAATTTTATTCCAGAAAAAAATGATAGTAGCCAGAATGGCTTTTTTCTCAAGGTTCACGTCTTGGGAATTATCAAGTTTATGCGGAATTTGTACTAAGTGAGTTATTTGATTTAGTTTGTGTAGATAAATATGGAATTTGTGTGTAAGAAGATATATCTGTTGTTATATGTTAAGGTTATTTCTGTTAATTACGTTTGCGTATCTATTAAGTTTAAAGTTCGGTATGTCTGTTCTGTTATGTCTGGTTCAATTTAAAAGAAATTTATATGTACCGGTTTATGTGTGCTAATATTTTGAGTGCATGTGAAGCTTGCGGAATATTATATTTAAAGATAAGAATCAAAATGATATTATGAAAATACAGATTGTGGTAGAAGTTGCTTATCGGCATAGATAGAGCGTCTCGAATATATTTTAAACAGCTGCTTATTAATTAATAAAATATATGTTTTTTCAACATTTATATGTACCTAAGCACTCTTTTATTACAGGCTTTACGAAGATCAACTTTCAAAATTATAATTTTTTAGATTTATAATATTCAGAATGTGTTAAAATTTGTTATCAAATATGGAACAATTAAAGGAAAATAGAAAAGTAAAACAAAAGAAGCATTCATGGAATATATAAGCACCGGAGCACATAAACGAAGATATGATTTGAAAATATGAATAAATACGTGTATAATATATCTGTATGTAATTACAGATAAAAAAATAGACATAAATAAATAAAAAATCGACTAAATACTGAAAATAAATAAATCATAAAAATAACTCTATGAATAACAGAGACAGACTGAAATACATTTTGTATTCGTTGCATCGAATTTGCACAGAAGGAAAATAAACTAATGCGATTTAATTTAAGGCAGCAATTTATGATTTTTTCTCAAAGACGAAAATCATTTAAAAAACAGGAATATTTCACCGAGAGAAGAAAAATTCTATAGTGTTAAACTTGGAGAGTCCTATTCAAAGCAAGCAAACACCCACAATGTAAAGAAACATTTCCTTCTCACTATAATCCGACAAAATCGGATGTCCTTATCCTGCATTAGCTTGAATATTTGCGAGCCATTCAGTGTTGACATTCCTCGCATTGCCAACTTCCTGCGAATGACGCAACTTTCACGAAGTTAGTATTCCGAGAGACATTTAGATTCAATTCTGTACATTTTATATGTTTGCAAACTGAAATATTAGCATCGTATAATAGAGAGTATTTGCTTTGGAATTTTCTTGAATTGAATCGTGAGAATTGGTTACAAAGAGTGCTCAAGAGTGTTGCTGCTATTGATTCCTTTTAAATATAAAATGTAGATGTTTGTTGGTTTCAATAACTGTTCAGTAGTTGCTATTTATTTTATGTGTAACGTGGAAAGCTAACAAGCAGGAAAAAGCAAGGGATAAAGCCGAAAAATTCTTTTAAAAGTAAAAGGTAAAAGCAAACAACCAGGAAAAAGCAAAGGATACCGCATATTCGACTTCATATACGCAATGTTAACAGAACTTCATTATGCAGTGAACGCACGGGCCACATGAGGATGTGGAATATCTGTAATTGTATTGGGGTGGCTTACCCACAACATGGTAATTACGAGCGGCGGGTTACAGGATATGATGTGCAGCATTTCATTATGGTATCACGTGGACACTTCATTCGAATATTCTAGAATTTGGGGTGATATGCGAGTTGATTTTGATGGTGGGAAAAGTTTTCATGAGGACTTGTATTTACTGAACTGTGTGTGAATATGTAAAGAAAAACAAGGACCCAGTTGCTTTGAGATCTGTTTTATGTACTTTGTTATATTTATTTAATAAAAACAAATATATTCTTACATACACAATCCACATTCCTTTGTATTATTACAATTAAACTTCTAGTTTCTGTTCTAGATTCGATTGTTATAAACTTGTAGTTACGTATTACAATTTTGAATATCAACAAAGTTTCAAATGTTTCAAAGTAGGCACGCGGAAACATGATCGGTACGAAATTTATGTGTGAAATGAAATTGTGTTTTGATACGAGCGTCGAGCATGTAAAGCGAATCCCCGGTCAATTTATTTTGTTTTCATATCTATTGGAATCATATTCACATTATTTGAAATAAATTATACTTATTATATGATTTTGGTAGCGTTGAAACTCGTATAATTCCAGATATTCGTAATAAGTTCGGTAGTCTAATTTTATGAAGGTTACGAAGTGTGGGTACTAAACATTTGTGCTTTTCTTATAATTTAATTTTCAATCTATACTTATATTATAAAGCTGAAGAGTTTGTTTGTTTGTATGTTTGTATGTTTGTTTGTTTGAACGCGCTAATCTCGGGAACTAGGTACTGGTCCGATTTGAAAAATTCTTTCGGTGTAAGATAGCCCATTTATCGAGGAAGGCTACATATCATCGCGCTACGACCAACAGGGGTGGAGCCACGGGGGTGAAACCACGCGGAGCAGCTAGTTTTAAATATTTTTCAAGCTAATCAGTGTACAAACGTAACAATCTTAATACTATTATAAAGGCGAAAGTTTATGGATTTATGGATGTATGGATGTATGGATGTATGGATGTTTGTTACTCTTTCACGTAAAAACTACTGAACCGATTACAATGAAGCACACATATAGAGGGTAATTTGGATTAACACATAGGATAGGCTTTATCCCGGAAATCCCACGGGAACGGGAACTATGCGGGTTTTCCTTTGCAAACGCGGGCGAAGCCGCGGGCGGAAATCTAGTTATTATTATGGCTTGAAAGGTAAGACACATTTTTTGTAAATTATTTTTCTATTTTCATCAGTTTGATATTTGTTACTTATTAAATATTTCCTTTTTAGGTATTCAATTTACGAGAAAATTCTTCCCTCCCAACAACATACGTTGGTGCCTATTGTACAAAATATAATCTGTAACAGCTTACAGCCTACAGAAAACATAAACCGACACACCATATATTTTTAAAACTCACACTGGAAAAGGCCTCATTACTGCTATCGATTTTGACTAAGCATCCCAATTGAGCATAAAAATACTCATTCATGTATTATTACATATAACGACTCAAGGCAAAAGAAGCAAGTTGAATGAATAAATGTTTGACTTTGATACGGGATTATAACACAAATAGCAGGAAAGTGGATGGAATTCAGAGGATATTAATTTGCAGTTTAAAGTTTAGCAAACGCTTTATAAAATTAAAGGCAAAATATAGAGCTTGAGAACTGATGAATATGAAAAGAAGAAAATAAATAAACATGTTGTACAGTTACAGAAGATAATTAAAATATTAATAACTCAGGCCCATCGAGATAGAATGTACGACCATCTCGATGCTCAGGCCCCGGAATCACAGACACAATAGAAAATCTATTGTGTCGTGGACCGATCGCGCCGTTCGGGGCTCAATGGGTTAATGCCTTTAATCATTCCGAAAATTAAGAAAAAAATCGTCGAAGTCAAATGCTAATAATAATCCTTGAGTCGGATGAATACATCATTATTTTTCTGCTAATAATGCAATATTTGTGACTTGTAGCTTTAGCTTTGTAAAGATGCTTCCATGTGTAATAGAATATATGTATTATAATTACATTAAATGTTTGCTTAATAATTTCAAAATTGCTTTGTAAGTCAAAATATAATACTTATTGCTAACTTGTTTTTTTTAATTTGTAACTTTTATACCCATAAAGAAATGAGTTTTTATATCCTTATAAAAATGTTAATATTTTAATTCACCGTCGTCTGGTTAACTTTTAATCAAAGTGTTTACTTGCTATTAATTTCTAATTTAATCGCGTTTGTTGTTACTGACTTCCACAAAATTAGTTTTTCAGTGACAATAAAAGTTAGGAAAAGTTTTTCTGCGATTTTAATTAAATATTAATACATGTTTTGCATCTCTATCTTTAAGTCGTGTACTAACGAATATTTAAGAAAATAATTAACCCATTGAGCCCCGAACGGCCCGATCGGTCCACGACACAATAGATTTTCTATTGTGTCTGTGATTTCGGGGCCTGAGTTAATCAAGTGGTAGTTATTATAAAATATTAAGCAGTAAAGGAATCAATTAACGTATTCATATTTTATTATTATGAATATTTGTCAATGTTTCCTCTACTGAATCTATATTTTCTCAACTTATAAAAAACACGACATTTAATTGATTTATTTCTTTGGAAGGCTGAAGATAGATCCATGTGATACCTACATCTAGCTATATATTCTGCAGACCTGAGTATTTTGAAACAAGTTCTGAAGAATATGTAGTTATATGTGGATTCATAAATAGCATCACTACTATCAAGTTCTATCAAGAAAGAATAACGTTAATAGATAAATTGGTATTGTTACATTTAGCATGAATTTGTTGTTATATTCTATTTGAATACGGGTAGAATATTTTTAGGACTTAAATTAGAGCATATAGTTATGATATAATATGTAAAACCTTAAAGAGTTATGAAAAAAAATACTTGTGTAATAAATGTAATAAAATATGTAGCCGGAATTTTATATAAACATTTTAAGGGTAGTATTCATTTATTCGAAAGACAAAACAGACTCAGAATAAATAAACAAATAATAATTAATTACAGGTTTTTATCCCGTGTTTTCAAGGAAAAGAGCTTAAAATACTTTGCAGCTATCGGTATATGTATATAAACGGAAAATTTGTATCTTGGATGGATACAGCCTTGATCGCCTTAACAATGACGTCACGCTACAAAGGCAGGAAAGGGATATACGGTAACATGATGTATGGCATTTAATTACTTACTCATTTAATTGGTGCTATATTTATTACTAGCTGTGCTCCGCTCCCGCATTGCTCCGCTCCTGTTTGTCTTATTAATATAGCCTATTGCCTATAACCTTCCTCGATAAATGCTATCTTACACCGAAAGAATTTTTAAAATCGGACCAGTAGTTCCTAAGATTAGCGCGTTCAAACAAACAAACTCTTCAGCTTTATAATATTAGTACAGATTGAATGGATATTTATTTACATGTTTCTAATTGTTTAATTTTTAATTATAGATCCTGGTTTGGTGACAACACACTAATACACTGAGAGGCTTGGGAGGAGATTGAAGATTGAAGACGAAGCATGTTGCGACAAATAATCTATTGTTCGCTTATAGTCTAAGATCCGAACCTAAATCGACCTTCACCGGGGTGATAATAGTGTGAGATCAATTTTATAATAATTTGATCCCATTCTATTATCGCTCCGGTGATTTAGGTTCGGATCGACTACTATAACAATTACAACAACAATCAATAATATCTAATAGCAACCACGTGAGAAGAAAGATCTCATAACAAGTAGCATAAAGACAAAAATGGCTTAAAATAAATTAACTTCCCGATATCGTTTTCTAAAATATCATCAGACTTTACAAATGAACATGGCTTTAAATAGGGTTCCGCCATTATTTTCTATATCTAAAACGCTATACGCTGTGTCTCAAATCAGGTATGGATTGAACCCAATTCTTAAATAATTTTCCTTATTTATAAAATCAATTTATTGATTAACCTGTATTACATTTTTAGACCATTGACCCCGAGGTTTTAAGGGGTTGTCGTGATGTGATCTGACAATCAAAAGTAACCTTTAAGATCGTTTTTACGGACTATCAGTGGATTAGCTACAAGATAATAATGATTCTGCATGTATTGGGTATTCAGTGAAGCATTATAACGGTTAGTAATAGTTGATAAAGTTATTAAATACCTTTTTATTTTATTTACCCATTCATTTTAATCCTAACCTAATTTGAGTGGGCCATTGAACAATCTGTAGTACTGTACTGCAATGTGATAAGTTTTTAGAAACACATAATTATTGTCTTTTTTTTGCAGGTATTGAAGAAGTGGAGTTCAAGAAATTCAAGATTTCATCAATAGTCAGTCTGCACACGCCAAATTTATTAGTATATTTGAATTAGAAATTTGATTTTGAACTTATAAGTTTTCTAAGTCAAAATATTATTATAAATATATAAATAATTTAAAATTAATTCGTCAATAATTAATATCAATATTAATTGCTGCGTGGATACATTTAAAAGGTATAATATTTTAAGAATTGGTATATACTGAAATTTTGATTCTTTTATTTTGTTAGTAAATATCTTAAGTAATTTTAAAGCATGTTTGAAGAAGAAAACTAGTTAAAAATTAATTCACCAAATTATAATATTGTTATCATTATTTAATTATAATCATATTTTTATTGTATCCATTCATTTTGCTTTTATTTATATGAGAGAACGATATTGTAATAATTGATATCACTGTTGTAAAATCACTTTACTTGAAATGAAAACGCAAAAAAGATTGTCATGTTCACGTTTATAAAATTTTTTTTTAGTTTGCATTTGCGAAGGTTCCTTTTTTACATATATTACAGGCATATTGGACATATAATATAAAATGTATGAGAATATTGCATTTTTAGGGAGTTCGTCGTTACATCGAAATTCTAAAAAATGCTTATAACTCATGCTTTTTACTAACAACTGGAATTGGAGATTGCGACCGTTTATCTAAACTGTGTTATTATTTTATTGTATTATAACTTAACTTATTAACTAAAAAGGAACTAATAAGTTTATAAGTATCAACTTTTACTTGATTTCATTTTTTTTTGTTAATTGGTTAAAGTGAATTCTAAATATTACTTAGTCTATTTAAAACTATGTTTTCTTCACAGCATTATAAACAATTCGTTTTTTTTTAAATATATTTTGGTATAGAAAATGTTCATTTTAAGGTTGTTTACTGTGGTTCTATGTAAAGTTAGAGAATATTGCATTTTTGGAAATCACGTGATCTTAAACGAATTTCGAAAAATGTGACGATCTCACGCTTTATTATATCTTCGAGGAACATTGAAGAAATCAGCGGACAAGAAAAATAATTGTATAGTAGTTATAATTAAATCAATAAATTATGTATTCTTTGTTATGTCAGAAAACCCTTCATTTGTCTATTGTTTTCAATCACTTTATCTTAATTATGAAGGCATAATAATAAATACTCTATTTTCACATTATAACTTTAATATTCATTTATCCTCATTCCAAAACCTAGAAAAAGCCTATCTACGGCTACTATTACGAATAGGTACCAGTTATTATAATTATACAAAAAAAACATAAGAATTGTGAAAATAATAAAAATATATTATAATAAAAAAAATTGGTTGTCTGTAAAGTTACATGGAACGCCTGAGAGCGAGGTAACGCCGCATGAGTCATGTTTTTTCGTGCGTGCGTCCGGCTCTATCGAATTATAAGACCTTGGGCCTTAGACAAAGTAACAATTACAAAACGATAACGAAGTTAGAAATCGCAAAAATGTATGGGATTGACATTAGATAGACCACGTGATCTAACGCGGCGTATGTCAATCCCATACATTTTTGCGATTTCTAACTTCGTTATCGTTTTGTAATTGTTACTTTGTCTACAGGCCCTTGTCACGTCGATTTTACTTTTCCTTCCAGTAAGTAGAAATAATAAGACGTAAAAGTTGAATTGGTTTTTATATGCGCATATTTGTTTCACTGATCTAGATCATAGATTTTATCCCGACAGTTTTAAAACTTAATTTTCCTACTGCTGCGCTGTGCACCCGGACTTTGCCGTCTATGTGGTGTTTGCACACTTGCACACAAATATCGTAAATTCGTAACTGTCATACCTACTCAGACTCAATGATTTCCAAGAAAAATGTGTGTTTAATTTCTTTAAGTATTAAATATTTTATAAATTATGTGTTGTTTTATTTAATCCTTTAGTAGTGTATTATGTATCTATGATATAAAAATGAATCGCAAAATGTGTTGGTAAGCGCATAACCAGAGAACTGCTGAACCGATTTCGTTCTTTTTTTATAATATTCCTTGAAGTACGAGGTTGTTTCTTTTGGAGAGAAAACTACGGGTGAATCCAGGGCGGACCGCTAGTCTATACTAATATTATAAAGAGGAGGTTTGTAGGTATGTCTATATGGTTTTCACGCATAAACTACTGGACCGATTTTGATAAAATTTGACACAGACAATCTTTAGACCCTGAGAAAGAACATAGGCTACCTTTTATTGCGAAATAATAAATATGCACTACAGGCGAAGCCGGGGCGGACCGCTAGTATTGTATATATTGGGATATCGCTACAAGGTCAAGGTCAAGGTCAGATGCAATCGATTATATCTCTTCGATTTTAGATTGAAGTATATTTTTAAATATGGTGCTGTTCAACCCATATTTAGGATGAGGATGCATGTCACTTACAAGCATAAATAGTGTTCAATACCCATATTTCCTATTGGGTTATGGGTCAGCTAACAATCGATTTTATCTAATTAGGGTTATTATAATTAATGATTAAACAGAGGCATAAAATCATACTTGCAATGATGTGATGTGCTATACAAGTATACATGTCACTTACAAGCATACACAGTCCAATTTCTTATTAGAAGGGTGATACACTAATCGATTATAATTCATTATTTTAAAATTATATTGTAGTTAAATATTGGAAATAGGATGGTATCAGGTGTCATAAATAATACAAAAAATAAACATATAAAACATTTATTTCTTTACACAAACAGATATGTACAAATATGAGCATTAACATACCTAATTACAAACTACAAATGTATTTAAACTTTATATCTTCTTCTTCTAAATTTGTACCATGAAAATTCATTTTTTCCACGCAGGCGAAGCTGCGGGTAACAGCTAGTCTGTAATGAATCTCATTTCAATAGAAAATGTACAATATGTGCACAATGCATGTCACTTACATGCATGCAGAATGTTCGATATATCCCAAACGGTCAAGGGCGGCTGCAATTCGCCGATCGATTCTATCTCGTCAGATTTAGAACATTTATGTAGTAAGCCGCTAAAACTGTATTTAACTTTAGTTTGAACTATGCAGTACCAACATGAGGTTTTCACTGATGGATTTTGCCTCCATATAATTTAACTTTTATTGTTATAATATGTACTTTGTATTTATGAAGTAAGCTGCTAAATCTATACTGAGCTTTAGTATGCATTCTGAAGTATGTTTATACTGATCGTTTTTACCTTTAGATAATTTGAATTTTGAGGCTATAATAACAATCATCTACCCAAAGTATCGATAGAGTTATACAGTATATAAAGTGGTGTAAAAAACCACATATGCGACTTAATATTAGCAATTTGGTAAAGACCTTGTTTCAATGGCTTACATTATATTCTTATATCACGTCTGGAGAGAAAGCCTCTAGTTTAGAGAATTATTATAGAATTAAAATTGAGTAGATACTATGGATGTAGTGGTGTGTTACTCACACATCTTATACTACTACTATATACACTACTTTAAACATCTATAAAATTCATATCGATCAGTGAGTCTAGCGCGATTTTCTAGTCAAATATAAATCTTATACATTATTTCTGAAATGGTCGAGTTTGTATGAATGTGTAAGCATGGTGATTTTCAGCTGCAGATCCGTTGGTAAGTTGGTCATAAAAATCTGATGTTCACAAAATATACAGTTACAATTACGAGTATGGTCATCTGTAGGGCTTGGACATGGTCTCAGTATTAAATGATTCGTGCTTGTCGCACCACTAAGTCCCAATATTAATAAGTGAGAGTATTGCACGTAGGAGCTAGTAGACGGTTATCACGTAGGAGTAGTAGACGGTTGTCAGTGCAGCTTGTCATTAACTAACCGTATGAACCGCCGATAACCGGTCGTACTGGAATTCTTTGAGGCCTTCGTCCAGCAGTGGACGTCCCACGGCTGAAACGAACGAACTCTCTGGATTATACTTTCCCATTCTTATATATTATATCTTTTATGTAGCTAAACATCTTTCTGTGGGAAATTTATTCGATTATCTTATAAATATATCCGATTTTTATACCTGATAACGAGTAAAATGTGAAGAAGATTTGACATTTATAGAGGTATAATATAAAACTCAGTAAGTGATGCACAATTTTTATTTTATTTCTATTCAGAATAAATTGCTCTGAACGGGGACACGTTTAACCGTGGTAGTCGAGATAAATGTGATTTGCTGTCACGGATCAAATGCTGATGTTTATTCGCCTTGCTAAATCACGAACAGAATGATGGAAAAATCTTTGAAACTAAACATGAAAAAATACTCACATGTCTGTGTTTTTTTATGTAGTAATTACATCGTACTGTTTTCTTTAGTTTTGATGAAAGATAGAAAACTAGAAAAGTAATACTTTTCTGTGACAAAAAATTAATAAGCATTTTATATTTTTTGACAAAGCTCTATAATCGATTATAAACTAAAACAGTGCTATGCTAACTGCGGCAGTCCCCGAGTGCCATACGTCTTTTTTTTGTCTACAAGTAGGTATGTATCTGTATCTTCACTGTGAAACACGTCGCGATTAATATTTTTCACCATATTATTACACAAGAAAGTTGTAATTCATATACAAATTAATACCACCTAATATAAAACCATAGTCGTAAGTGTATGATGATAGAGTGGTGCCTACACGTGTGCTAGAATAATCTCCTCGTACATTTTGCCAAGCATGTTTAATTCCCATGTAATACCAAGCAAGCCTATTGGCTTAATCCGAGCGTAGTTCAAACCTGCGATGTACTGAGAAAATACGTGCATGGAGTAGTGTTATATTTATATTTTAATACAAATGGTGCATAATACACTATACACAGTAGTCGGATAAGCTTACAAAGTATATCTCAAAAAGATAACAAATACAGTGTGAGACAAGAAATCGAGGAATAAATTCTGTCTCTAATTCCAAAACTAAGGCAATCGAAATGTGAATTCAAATAATTTTATATTATTCAGCAGAAGACCAGTGGCACACTAATAAGTAATAATGTACTTTATTACAGTATTATTAGCAGGTATTTATATTATATCAAGGAAATTAAGGAAACTATAATGGTGAGTATCAAAGCTCGTGGTACGCAAGTGCTACGAGCACTTAACATGATCCAATGCGAAATTTAATTGAACGTAAAATGTAATTTTGTAGTTGGGATTACTGAAAGAAATATTAATAAACGAGAATACTAACACATTACTATATCACAAATAGACACGAACAATATATGAGCAAACATAAATAACTTTTAACATAGCAATCAACGTATTTCGCAGATCATTTCACGTAGCTAGCATATTAATTGTAGCTGTGTTATGTGGCGCTACGAGCACTGCTACGGAGCGGCTACGGAATATTTTCATCAGCCGTCGAAAGGCGCTACGAAATGTCTACATTGCACTGCTATGATTCTAGAGTGTTTCTGAATCTCCTTGTCTCCTTTGCCCTCAATTATGAATTGAGGGCAAAGGAGACCATTTTTTGTGGGCCCACCAAGACTCGGTAACGTACTATAGTAATAAAAAAAAACGTGTAAAAATATAAAATTATTTTATGAATTTTGAAGCTTCGTTGTTTAACAAATGAAACCGGAATCATGAAATCGAATTAAAAAGCTTTATTTTGATATCATCCCTGCTGTAGTGCTGTCTAGAAACCAAGAACTATGGCCAACATTTAAAAAAAACTGGAACGAAACGTTTTTATCGTTAGAATGAAAATAAAACCAAAAAGCGAAAAAAACTGCCTTAAACAAATCACTTTAGAAACTGTTTTTATTCCTATTTATATGGAAGAATGTGATTGATAGCGATTTTAAATAATGTAATTAATTAAATAAAACAATTTGATTCTACTAAGCTAAAAAAATCCGTGTAACGAAACGTTACATCTATATCTAGTATTGGCTGCTTTGACAGACGTCAGATTCTTCCTGTCGTAGTTGTAATATAATGTTATAATATAATGTTTTTAACATAAACAATGTTTTTATTTCCTACTAGCAGTCCGCCCCGGCTTCGCCCGTGGTACATGTTTACGTTTTCTCTACATAAGAACCATCCTCGTACTTCAAGGAATATAATAAAAAAAGAATTATCGAAATCTGTTCAGCCGTTCTCGAGTTATGCGCTTACCAACACATTTTGCGATTCATCTTATATATAAAATTCTCGTGTCACAATGTTAGTCTGCATACTCCTCCGAAACGGGTGGACCGATTCTCATGAAATTTTCTGTGCATATCGGGTAAGTCTGAGAATCGGCCAACATCTATTTTTCATATGTACCACGGGCGAAGCCGGGGCGGACCGCTAGTTTTTATATATAAGATTTTAAAATGTAATTGCTACAACTTAAGAGCGTTTAATATTACAATAGAACATGAATAGCATAGCTGCGCAAATGATACCTATACTAATATTATGTACCTACTCCTAGTCATAAATCACGTACCTACCTACCTACTTAACTAATAATTTCTTATTTAATCAGTTTTCCCAATCCCTAAAATCGCATAAGGTCCAGAAACTTGAGGTACACACACTTATAGGTAGATTTTCTATACTATTTATAACCAAATCGGGTCTCTGTGTTTGTGGTACCTTCGCTGTTTCCGATTTCCGAGCTTGGAATCGTGACAATGTGTGTGATGTTTTATAATATTTATTTATTCATTTATTTAAATATATTGTACCCAATGATTCGGATGGGTCACACAAGACAAATCGCTCATTATCAGTTAGTTTTTATGTAAAAATGAGGTGAATGTTTGCACATCGTGTTTCTAAAGATTCCGGTTAAAACATGTAAAAGTAATGTCACCACTGTAACCTGGGGACTTCAAGGAACAAATCATTAATATACGCTAAGAAATTAAGGTGACAAACAAAAAAAAATCGTCTCCTTTGTGGAAGCGAACAGACACATATGCATTTATTGTATGAGTATTGTAACGTTAACTATGGTTACAGTCTCTCATCTATCGTTATTACTATTACAATTTAAGCAAGTAAGACTATGAAAATTAGTTTGTCAGGTAATGAGAATAATAAACACATTGAAGTTCAGTGAATTAAATAAAAATTGCAATGAAAATGCAAAATTGTATTGTCCTGGAAACACATTAATAATTAAAATAATAAAACTGATTATATCGTCAAGCTCATTATGACTAAGTGCGTGGGTCTAAATCTTTTAAAGATGTTTTTGTTATTTTCCTTCACTAATTTCGTTGTAAAAACAAGAGATCCTTATAAATAACTTTGCTATAAGCTGATTAGCAAGAAACGGGTTGTTTCTTGGAGAATAATTGCCACTATTATTAGCATTGTTTATAAAATATTTTACTAATTTAAACGGAAAATTTCTTCGTTGTTGAAAACATCTTCTTTCTTATATAATAACTTATTTTTTAATATAAGACTGTTTCAAAAGGTATAATTTCAATTATATGCAAAAGCTCGTTTTATTAGGTAAAACATACAAGCGAAATAAAAATACATGCAAGTAAATTATGTTAATTTTCATAAAATAATTTATTTGTTTGTCTTCTAATTACAGAAATTAATATCGTGAGGAAAACGGCAACGACGAGGGCAAAACCCACTTGGCGACTTTGGCGGATAAAAGCTTGTACCCTCATGAAGCTTTTGTCTTTGCAGTGAGAAATAAAATTGAAGATTGAAGCCGTTTACTGATGTTTAATTGTTTATGAACATTTTTTACATTACTAGCTTTCCGCGCGCGGCTTCACCCGCTTTTTCGAAAACATAATAAATTATATACTAAAACCTTCCTCTTCGTAGTTTTAAAGATTTAAGCATACATAGGGATATAGGAAAATAGGGACAGAGAAAGCGACTTTGTTTTATACTATTCAAAGAATTGAACACAATAACATGTACATGTATCTTTCCGTCTAGAAACTCTATTAATTCCAATCTTTAAAGTCCATCCATCATTTAAGTTTCTCATTCGCTCCATCAATTTACATTCATTTCGGAAAATATTTTCACATTTACGTCCATTGCAAACGTACTGTGTTTGAGAGACTTTTATTGGAAAGCGACAAATGTTGTTCATTTGTGTCTGCAATAATGAGCCGGTATTCATGTATTGTTTTTGTGGTTTATGTGATTGACTGCAGTTTGTTTTATGTATTTTCTATAAAGGTTTTGGTGTTGCTAATTGAGGTATTATGTTCATTCGTTGCAATACTACTGAAATAGTACAATAGCAAGATTACAAGATACAAGGCTGCCAGAAAAAACATCTAATTACCTATTATATTGGATTACAAGACTTCTTAAAAATATTTTAACTGGTTCATACACTTGAATTATATTTATTTCAGTCAATTATGTAGTTATAAAATTATTATATTATTATCCTAAACTGTTACGACTCTATTGGAGAGAGACTATATTAGATAGTGTTGTAATTTTATTTTCAAAATTTGTTTCAACTCTGTAAATTAAAAAAAAAAATATTTAAAAACTATAATTGAAGCAAAAGTTTGTGCTTTTGAAAAACTGTTTATCAAATTTTGTCTGCAACCATATTTACCTCACCGCCACAAATTTAACCACCAAAAATTCGCTGCACTAAATTGCAATTGTTCGAACAAAGAATTTCGGACACGCACTACCCGCTTGTCTACCGTTGCTGACCGTACAATGTCATTAACTTCGCCCCAGCAGGATTAATTGAAACTAGCAGCTTTTGTGCTGTGATTCAATCCGCCGCATATTAATTAGTATCTATTGTTTAAGGGACCGCGGTATACACGAGTCGTCAAACTGTCACAGCTCACAAATTAATAACGCATCTATCACGTAGTGTTGTTTAAGCCCGGTTTACATTATCCCAGTAGAGCGATCCAGTCCAGTACTGGATTGCTTACTAGAAAAATGTAAACCGGCACTGGAATGAACTGTTAAACATTCCAGACCAGTGACTGGATTCGCGGTCTACTAATAACTCAAAATATAATGTAAACATTGCAGATCCAGTCCAGCACTGGACTGGAATCTCGATAGGTCACTGGACTGGAATATTGTAAATCGGGCATAACGTATCTATCACGTAGTGTTGTTAGTTTTAATTGGTCGGTGGCGCAACGCTTGCATGATAATTGAAGGTTTTTGGGAACTCTAATGAAGTACTGGAAGCGTGTGACACAATTTCTTGACAATGCTAGCCCGAGTACTGTGCGCTTGATTGTGATATTGTGGTATAGACGATGAATAATACCTGCAACTACAATTGTTTGTTAATCCTGTAAATCTTCTATAATTTTTGAGGTATTATTCGACCTTTGAATTGGCATCAATGAGTTTAAAGTTAAATCTACCAAATCAAAAATTGATTTGAAAATTAACGACGAAGACTTACCCAGAGTTTTCGACTTGTAGCTTTCGACAAGCCACATTAAATACTGACCCAGTGGGCCTATAAAATGTATTGTAAAAAGTGTGTATCATTGCTTTATTACTAAGATATTACGCGAACCAAAAATTTTGTAACACCAATTAATTAATTTATTATGAGAAATTTATTCAATAAAGTGACACAATAAATAAGTTATCGATTGATTTTTTGAGTCTTATTTAACGTATCCATAATTCGTTTTAAAAGCAACAAATATAAGCTTGAAGAGTTATCCAGAAGTATCCATCAAAATATAATGTTTATTATACTTGTAGGCCAATTGTAAACCGTCGGCCGCGGTCCGAAAATTCAGAGTTATCTTATTTTATTTTTCCGGCTTCCCATCGGCTAGACGTCGCTTTTACTCAGGAAATTTTATAACATAGCAAGATATGAAATCATTGAGATATTTTGGTTGTTTTAATTCATAAATGTTTATTGACTTGATGAATGAAAATTTGTATGTTAGATTATTAGGAATTATTTTATTACACACTAGCTTTCCGCCCGCGGCTTCGCCCGCGTTTTCAGAGAAAAACCCGTTCCCGTAGGATTTCCGGGATAAAACCTATCCTATGTCCTTTCTCGGGTATCAAAATATCTCTGTACCAAATTTCATGCTAATTGGTTCAGTAGTTCAGGCGTGATTGAGTAACAGACAGACAAACAGAGTTACTTTCGCATTTATAATATTAGTATGGATTATTTTATTACACTGAATTCCTTTTGTCCTTTATTTTTATTAAAATATTTAACGTTTTTTGAACTTCTGTAATTTTTACTTCATTAATTTATTTTAAAATTAATTTGTAATGCAACAATCATCATAATTTAATGAAATAATTAATCAATCTCTTGAATTGTTAAAAAAGTATGGGGTAGTTATCAAACCGGCTAAAAAGGGTGATATTGTTATACAATTATTGAATGGACGAATGCAACATAGCTTAAATCAATAACAGGTAACCTAGGTAGGTCCGCTGTGACTATAAATTTTTAAAAATCAGGACAAATGAAAACTAATTAATAAGAAGATAATTTATAACAATATCTCGTAAATCAGGTTAAAAATTTTCCATGTCCATAAATTTAATTATTTTTGCTATGGGTTAATTTGATTCATTATAGCTTCAAACTTCATAAAATTTTCTTGTGTAGGTTTGTGATTTAATGATTACACCATGCTCTCAAATAAATTCATCGTGTGCAAACATATTTTTTTTTGTGGAAAATATCAACCTGTCTTCTATCTAGACTTTCGTTTTACACCATTATTATTGATTAAAAAATGTGTACTATAGTGTACACACGTAAGAAGTGAAACTTCTTTATGACCTTATTTTTCAAAAAATAATTTACTATATATGCAACTTTACAGAAATACGTCGCGAATCACGCGTGGTAGGGATAAGAAAAAGATGGTGCGTAACGGAAAAATGTCACGCGAAACGAAAAATGTTACACTAAATTTTTTTCCAACCCCATTTGTGTGCATTTTAAAATAAAAATAAAGTTTATTAAAACTTAGGAAGTCCTTTTTAGATATATGGTTTTCCCGGTAACAGTCTGCAATATTCCGAAAGAATTTCGTCGAGACCATTCTATTAAAAACAAATCATTTAGACACAGCATCACACGACAAAGGGCAGCGATTTCAAAGGACGGCTCATATTTCGCCAATTATGATTAATACAAAGCTCTGTGATATTATATTATCTGTGCTGTGATCAATAGGCACAAAGCTAGTTTAAACGGATATCTAGTGTTGAAGTCGTGATTCCATCAAACTTATCTACAGATAATTATGTGGTTACTAATTAGGATGAATATTTATTTGTAGGGAATCATTAACAGAGAACCAAAGCTTGGATTCAATAAAACTACATAATATATACTGACTGGCTATGTCTCTATACATATTGTACAAGTGAAATTTATCACTTAAATGAAGGCACTTACCTCCAACCCAAGATGAAAACTTGTTTAAAAGAATTTTTATTTTTATTTTTTATTTATTATTTATTTATATTATTAATCAAATGAATCGCGTTAAGTTTGATATTGTATTATTATTGGCAATTATTATTTAATAAGTATTTGAAAAATTATTTAATTTATTCTACAACGAAGTCTTTCATTATTTAATACATATTATGTAAATGTGTAGCATTGGCCATTTTATTCACATAACTTACGCAAAATATTTTCAATACTAAAAAATCAAACCACGCGCGCCGCGGCCGTTGGAAACTTTTAGTAAGATGAAAATCAAATCTGAATACTTACAGACTTATTAATCATAGGTAAGTATTTATAAGTATTTTATGCTCAAACTTAAAAATTTTAAAACTAAATAAAATATTTATTACTATAAGATAGATTTACAAATTACTACATTAATTTACAAATAATCACAGGTTCTTAAAGTTTAACGTTAAAAATACTAACAAAAAGCAATCATTAGTTCTCACACTAAAGCAATGTCAAATAATATTTTTTTTGCTTCAATGAGCTTTGATCGTTTACTTTAGACGCGTGTGTAGGACGTATATTGTATACTAGCTACTATGCCCCGGCTTCGCCCGTGGTACATATTTCGCAATAAAAAGTAGCCTATGTCCTGTCTCGGGTATCAAAATATCTCCATACCAAATTTCATGCAAATTGGTTCAGTAGTTTAGGCGTGATTGAGTAACAGACAGACAGACAGAGTTACTTTCGCATTTATAATATTAGTATGGATTATATTGCTTGTTAGTTTCCATTCGCTCGATGCACCTCTTATTAGCTTCATTAGCGATGTAATCCGTAGAAATGATATTGTAGAGAGATAATTTATATAATATTAGTATGTAGAATGTGTAGTGTCTCTGTGTTTAGTACCGCGATTGAAATGCTAAGATTTATAATATAAATATCTGAGAATAAACGCTGTTTCGCTGTTTGTTTTGTGATTTAATTACAGGTGGGTATTCTGTATATGAGAATAAACTAGATTAAATAACTACTAACTAACTACTGTTAAAACTTTTGGTGTGAAGCAGTTAGAATCTTATATTAAATAGTTATCTAGTATAGAATTTGACACACGCACACGCACAGTCTTTTTAATTATCTCCTGGATAGGTTTTAATTATAATCTTATAGGTACTCTACTCTATGTTATAGGTACTCTCTCTTACATTATTAACCTATTTAGAATGGTTTTAAATAAATAAAAAAGGAATATTTTGCCCCCCGTATTATAATTATAGAATAATAGCTATCCGCCCGCGGCTTCACCCGCGTTTTCATAGAAAAACCCGCATAGTTCTCGTTCCCGTGGGATTTCCGGAATAAAACCTATCCTATGTGTTAATCCAAGTTACCCTCTATATGTGTGCTAAATTTCATTGTAATCAGTTCAGTAGTATTTGCGTGAAAGAGAAACAAACATATACACACACATCCTCACAAACTTTCGCATTTATAATATTTTATAGAATACTAGCGGTCCGCCCCGGCTTCGCCCGTGGTACATATTTACGTTTTCTCTACATAAAAACCATCCTCGTACTTCAAGGAATATAATAAAAAAAGAATTATCGAAATCGGTTCAGCCGTTCTCGAGTTATGCGCTTACCAACACATTTTGCGATTCATTTTTATATATAGAATATAGATAAATGGGTCCTACATTAATAGCAAGTACTTAGTCAGGAGGTGCGGATTCACTAACATACTAACGGGATGGCTTAATGCTTTGTCTTTGAGGATTTGATCAGATTAATATCAGCTGATGACACTGCTATATGCGATTAGCGACTACTAAACATATTGCATTCAATGGGTTTATCATTAATATAATAATATATTTTGAGAATAATTTATTTTAGGGATTAGTCATAAGACGCCTTAGACGCTGAATTTAATCATTTTATGATTGTTTCTTTGTAAGTTTTCAAACGATATTAACATTAATTTATTAGATATAAGCAGTTAAAAGGACAAATGTCAATGATATTATTATGTTTTTTTCTTTCTTTTTTAAAAATTCGAATGATTTAATACATTAATTATTATGAAATTATTATATCCTCGGTTTATCAGTAGGTAGATATTAAATGCATTTTATTTGAAACGTCGTAAGGATAGATATATTATTCAATATTTTAGACTTACTAGTTCAATAAAATTTTGCAAGAAAATAGATTTATCTACCATGAAAAGTATATTTTACATACATACCTACATAAGTTTCATGTTCAAATAAAATAATTCGAAAAACATCAATTTCCATAAGATATTTATTTGTACCATTAAATGCGCCAAACAATTATGATGCTTTACTATAAAGCGTATTTTCCAATATAATCTTCTCCTAATTGGCGTGCTGTGGGCGGGAATCGATACACGTGTCTGCCGAAGTACACTTAATAGTCCTTGAATAAGCAAAAACTGATAAATAACTCCCTAGATACTGTATAATTGATATCTTTGCTCATATTTGTGCACGGATAGGGTCGAAGTTGCATTGGCAGAGGGCCGGTTGGCGAAAACATAGTGGTATTAAATTCTTAGATGTTCTCTAGGATTTTAGATTCTTATCACTTATACAAGGCGGACTTTTATATCAGGATTTTTATTTTTGCGTGTTATTGAAGTGAAACTTCTTTATCGGGGTTGGAAAAAAATTTAGTGTAACATTTTTTCGTTACGCGCCATCTTGTTTTTATCCCTACCACGCGTGATTGGCGTATTTCTGTAAAGTTGCATATAGTAAATTATTTTTTGAAAAATAAGGTCATAAAGAAGTTTCACTTCTTACGTGTGTGTTACTAGTACACGCACACATTTTTTGTGTGCTGAATCTTTGAAAGCATTATGAGATAATTAATTAATATTTTGCATTATGTAAATTAATCCTTTACAATAAAAATAAAGATAAAATTGGAATTTTATTAATGCAAACATCTTTACTACTATCTACCTAATAGTAATATGTACTAATAACTTACTTATGATGTTTGTAAAAGGGTTGTAAGCGATTAAAGCCTAAAGCAAATAAGGGTCAAGTACTAGTTTTACTAGTTATTAAAGTACTGCTTACTTAACCTACATGAAATTAAAATATTTTCTCTTATCATTTGTAAAATTCTTATACTAGTCATTGTTCACATACGTATATTATTTTTACTACCTATTGGTGTACCTTTTAATTGGCGTAGCTTAGTATTTATTCATCTCAATAATTGTATCACTAGCTATAAGGTACCTTATCATAAATAAATAAATAAATAAAGTAGGGACAGATCGAACAGCTCTTTATAAAATGTAAACTATTTATATTATAGGGATTAAAGATTTATATTTGAGGTGTATTACATTAAATACTAATATTATAATTAATATAGTTAACTACGAGCACGCTTATACTCATGAAATTATTGTATGGACCGATCCTTGTTAAGTTTACAAAGTTTGAATTAAATCTTTCCGTTTAAAGTGGGTTTAAATCTAGTCAAAACGGTAGTCGGTTTCATTCAAACATGACGGTTACAAACAAACATACAGGTAAATCTAATACTAGCGTGTTAAAAAGGCTTTACATTCTCGACTTTACGGACACTCGACACAGGTAAACTTTGCCGTCGACGGCTTATACTTAGGCCGTTTCAACAGCAGCTCATATTTATTTCCACTGCAAGTACACAGTTCTTCTTAGTTTTAATTTGTTATTATTTTCTAGGCTGGTCAAGTAGGACAAGATATCATATGTTGTCTGGCTTTTTGTAATAGAGCAACGGTTTTAAATTAAAAATTCGTAGATAACTTAAAAATTAATTTAAAGAAAAATCAAATTATACCGTTAACAAGCTCTAGAAAAAATAAATAAAAGTCCAATGACCTTTTACAATCCTTATGTAAAGGTAAAAGAAATAAATCTTATTTCCAACAAACAATATCACGATTTATCAAAATATTTACACAGCTATTTGTACTTATTTTAGCCTTCAGGACGTAGGGCTGGCTGGAGTAATTAGCGACCAATCCAATTATCGGAGCAGGAAAGTAGATTAGAAAAACATTTTATATAAAAACGTTTCCAAGAGTTTGTACAATTTACCTCGTAGGATTTTATCTGTGTAAACAAGCTATTATCAATTTACTGAGAAATAAAGAGATTTAAGCCTTGCGAGAGTGCACCGTAACAATAACAAACTTCGCTCGCATATTTTAAAAGCTTTTAAAAGTTTATACGTTAATTGTTTTGTTTTCTAGCGTCTTCTGTTTTGTAATAGATTAAAATTATAGATAAATTTGGTATAGATATAAGCTGAAAATCCAATAACGAATAAAGCTTATATACCTACATATTTTTTCTATAACATCGTTGTTTCAATATATTTGTTGGTTTTAACTTTTTGGATATATATTTCAGCATCAAACTTTACTTCTAGAATCTTCGTAACTTTATTAATTTACGTGTATACATTATTAAATGCAGAGGGATAGTTTCAAATTCGGTATTACACGGGGTTACATATTGTTATGACTGTAACGTATTGCAGCATCAAACGCTGAGTTATTGGAAGGGCATTTGATACGTTTGAGATGGATCTGTAGGTTTACGTAACGCTTGTCAATTAGTGGTGATATTGTATGTATAGATTGCCAGTCACTAGTCAATTTCAGTCCTGTGAACTAGAATGTAACTAAATATATGTGTAATATACGGGATGTAGGATGTAATAGAATTGTTCATAGATGGACAGGCAGTTAAAAATAAGATATACTGAAACGTCGTTTTGCGTATTGATGTTTTAAATATTTTTTAAACCAAAAACAGTTTTTGTTTTGCTAAGCATCACATTTGTGGATAAGTTGGGTGGTTAGGTGATTATGTATTTAAACAAAAAAAAAACTTGTACTTAGATAGTAATCTCGTATATTTTCTTACCATACCTACTTAAATTTAAATTAAATAATGGGTGTCATATGCGTTCTATAATACACTCCGCTTTATCACTTCACTTTTTAAAACGACACGAAACCACAAAAATCAGGTGAAAACTATTTTTGCAAAAGCGTAGACTAAACAGTGCGCGCCCAGCGGATATTGAGTATTCTCAATTACTGCTACATGTGTTTATTTACCGTCATCAAAGCGCCCTTTGATATTTAGGCTTTGTCCAGATATTACATTTGCAGTTATTACACGGGGAGCGTGGTAAAGGCTATGTTTATAGTTGCAGGCTATGAATCAATACCCTTGTGCAATATGCACGTTCGCGTATCATAGGAAATTTATTTTAAATCGACAAATCCGTGAGCAAACTTGAATGCTTTTATGCGTTCAGGCGCACAATGAATATGCGAAATATTATGGACTAGTCGACATGGGTACGCCCGAATCCAGGATTAAAGTGTAGCCTTTGTCACTTAGGCGTGATGATTTTTACTAGCGGTGAAAAAATGCTAATCGGATTGAGTACGTTTACTAGTTCAATGTTTGCCAACAATTCCATTTTACTATGTACCTACAATAAAGTTTGGACTGTATTTACATATGGTAGAAAATTTGCGTTGAGAGTATAGGCTATCATTACAGGAGTCATAAATCATTTTCATCATCATGAATTTGTTAATGATGAAAATAAATTATAATTCAATGAATAAATTTGATTTAATTCCGACAGCCTTCCTCTCTGAAAGCTTCTTCACTGATAAACCTAATAAGTTTAAATTCTCCTTATAATAAGATGTATTTCATAAGAACGCTTTACAGCGTATTTCTCCTTATAGAGATATTGAGGTTACTTATATAAGCAATTTGTTCTCAGTTCTCCGACTTTCTGAGAATTTTCACCGTTTCTGAGCAGATAAATAATATAAATGCAATAGCACCTACATAATAATATGTGTAAGCTGTGTTACAGATTTTACAATACATTTATCTTTAATACTCTATGTTATTTCTCGAGACCTAAGTATCTTTAAATTATTTGTCACAAAATAACATAATATGTTGTAACGCTAATTAAATATGTTTTAAATCGCATTGAGGCAATATGTAGGTATAAATCACTATACTATCCGGTATCCCATGTCCCTATGTATGCTTAAATCTTTAAAACTACGCAACGGGTTTTGATGCGGTTTTTTTAATAGATAGAGTGATTCAAGAGGAAGGTTTTAGTATATAATTTATAAGTTTTTAGACAAAGCGGGCGAAGCCGCGGGCGTTAAGCTAGTATACAATAATATGCAAATATTTATCGAAAAATGTAAATGTTTGAACATTGAACACGACATAATTTATCTTTCCCCCAATAAACTATTAATTGCGGTGTAGACATAGCGAGCTTCACACTTCATTAGACAAAATAACATGCGAATGCAATCAAACCTATTTTTATTTGACTTATTAAAAGGTCCCAAACAGAATACAAAAAAAAAAACCGATTCGTAAAATGTTTGTTCACAAAGTTGGAATGCATTTGATGAATTTCGCATTAAATGAATATGGAGTTTATTAAATTCTCGTGTTGGCTAATACGGAATCCGGGGAAATAAACCCCGGCAAATGTTACGGTCAAAGTGTAGTTTATTAACTTGTTTAATATTTGTACAACAGGTAAATATTGTTTTGTTTTTAAGATTATATTGGTTATTAGGGCATTGTTTAAATGTTATTTTATAATATTGGAAGTTTTAGATAGATGTAACCTGATAAATTAAGGTGTTTATTGTGTAAAAGTTTTGCCGAAGTAAATAGTAATAAAACACACAAGAAGGTTATTTTATTTCATCCATTTCTATTTTAAGTTGATCCTTTCATAAACGATAAAAGGTGATATTAAAAACTGAATTTATCATCCTTCTTTCTACATTAAAGGAACAAAAGTTAATTTTTGCACTTAGGTAATATAATTAGGTAATAATAAAGATTTAAAAAAAAGTTAATTTTCAAAGTTAAAAGAATATTCTCATAAAATACAAAGTTCAACGTATAATATAAGATGCATTTTTTTATGAAAATATTGACAACGGCGATGTCAAAGGGCTTTCAATGACGCCCTTCCGGTTGGTGTAACACAGTAAAGTTTCATTTGCGAGAATTAATTTGTTTTTCACGTGAACATGCAAGCTCATTATTGTTGAAAAGTATCTTTTAGCGGTGCTCCATGAAGCGGGCGACGTTTTAATTGCAGCGGAATTTCATTTTGATTGCTGTGACAACAAAAAAAAACTATGTACAGGTACATATTGTAAAAATGAATTAAGGTGAATGAAATAAGGCAACATTTGATATTGGCGCCATAAATCCATACTTAATATTATAAATGCTAAAGTAACTCTGTCTGTCTGTCTGTTACTCAATCACGCCTTAACTACTGAACCAATTTGCATGAAATTTGGTATAGAGATATTTTGATACCCGAGAAAGGACATAGGATAGGTTTTATCCCGGAAATCCTACGGGAACGGGTTTTTCTTTGAAAACGCGGGCGAAGCCGCGGGCGGAAAGCTAGTACTGAATAAATAGACAAACAAATGATATAATGACGATATCATATATTTAAGAGACACCAAAATTAAGATTACCTTCTCTAACACCTCTATAAATTAATACAGTTATCGTAGAACAGTATAATTTAATCATTTAATTTATGTACATGAAATACAAATGTAAAACACAATACATCTAATTACTTCACGCTACGAGTTGATTATCCCACAATTTGCAACATGCATCAAATCACTCCAATATAACACAGCTCAAATCTCTAACAATACCAACTAACTAATAGAATACTGATAGAAAACCAATAACATTGATGTAACGTTAATTATCCGCTAATCTAATAGCCCGTGAAGTATGGAGGTGGTGCACTGGGCGGCTTATTATAATATTTCATTTCATAATTGAGATCAACCACCCCTTCCTGTAAATCCGTGTCCAGCGCTTTGTACTGAATTTCAATTTCATTACACGGTAACGTATACAAGGGAAAAGATGCACGTGACCTCTCTTTTAACATATTTAATATATATTTTATAATTTTCCCAGCTTCGTCGCATGTAAGCTCAGAAACTATTTAATATATGATTAAATACACAGAAAAAAGACGAAGCGAACTGTTAAAATGTGAGTTTTTAAACGCCTACTCGGAGTTATATGGGTAATAGAAGAAAAATTTCACTTCTTTCTTATATTTATCTTGTAATTATTTAATCTTATAAATCATTAGCATTCTAATTATCGTTATTCTAATTGCTATCATGTTCTTCAAACACATAGATCGTCATCATCGATCAAACCATTATTTTATCAACATGAAATCAAAGAATAAACACAAATGTTTAGTCTAAATCCAATACGATCATCAAACAATATCCGAGACACTAAGCGCCTCAGCGGACTAATTATTGGACTCAGAATTGCATGAAAATCGCATTAAACTCGCAAACACTTAGATCGCAAAATACATAAACACTATTCATGAACCGTTTTATAAATCCGTATCCGACAACCACGGATCTTGCAATATTCGTGTTAAATTACAACTCTATTCATTTGCATTTGAATATTAAATTTCATACTACGCAGGATACCTACTAGGAAATACAAAGATTGAGCTTCTAGAGTTCAGTAAAGCTTTACAGGGAATTTCAGTAGCAAGAAATCCTTTTTAATTGCGATTGAATATGCACGTTTATTAAAAATCTTAGAAATGGTTTTCATTAAATTCTAGGTAGAAGTGCAATAAATATTAATTCTGATATTACACGAGCTTTTTGTATTTAGGTAATTCAACTTTATGAATTTCTTCATAATCGACTTACTTCTCTGAAGAATTCCTGAATATAAATTAATGATTTCATAATAATACGCTTTCAAAGATTTAGGTTCGACAATAATCAACCTTACATTGAGATTTTTACCGTCAAAATATATAAGATTCCGTTAACAAATTGATAGTATTTAGGTACAGCACTGGAGAGCACTCCATTACCACGTGCGACATGCACTAAATAATTGACTTTAAAAAATCCTTTGCACATAAACACGGTACGGTAGCGTGCACGTTTTTTCCTCACCATATCCACCCGAACTTCGTCGATTGTAAAACATGATATTATCCATTTCTCAACCTGTATGAAAAATTCGGCAATGCATTTTCAAATCGCGTTCAAAACGTGCAATGTATTGGGAAGGTTTGCGAACCATCGCAGCGCACGTAATACGTTATTAGTTGACCGTGTCGTATGTGATAGAATTTTAACATAGCTGACAAGATCAGTGCATCAGCCTGAATAAACTGATCCGGCGGAACGGTATTAACACCCACGGGCTAAATGAATAATTGGGTTTCGATCTCGAGTAATTGGAAGTAAAATATGCGATGCGTCCGCCATTAGCGCTCGAGGATTAGCACTTTTGCTTCTGTTTTTAAAAGGGTTTCTTTGTTTCGTAATCAAATATTGCACTGATGCTCGCCGGCTTTGTTATATCCAATATGTGCTTTCTGAAATACAGTGAGTGTATTCCATTTTCCTAACGCGCAAGTTTTTTCATACATTTAACAATAAGTACCGCACGAGGTACGAGGAAAATAGAAACACGAGACATATTATCTATAATAATTTTATTATAACTACACTATAATAATTTTATTATAAAAATAAAGAACTACTTACATTTAAGACTCTTTTAAAAGTGAACGCATCTATCTCGAGGTAAAGACTAAGGGCGTATTCAGAAAGAAAGCTTGAAACTTATAAGCGCTTATTATAGCCTTATAAAGGAACATGTTTCAGTCTTAAGTCAATTAGTTCAAATGTTTTGCCAGTGCTTTTACAAGCCAATTATATTACGAGGTAATAACCCTAAAGTGCTTCTGAATGATATAAATATCATAATAATACTTAAAGTCAACAATAGTACAAATGCAACTGGTTCTTTATAAAAATATAAATTAAAAATTATTCGAAACATAGAGTACAGCTCTGTGAATTCATAAACCTAATTTAGGTCTGACTGAAACGCGTCTGAATTAAACTGACTATCGCTGATTGCGTTAGTCTTCCGCGGGATCAGCTAAAAATCGGGAGCCGATGGTCCAAATTGAATATATCACTGCGGATCAGACTAACGCCCAGTTTTCCATTAAAGGATATTCGACATTATTTGTTTAAAAAACTAGATTTTCGCGTAGCTAAAGAAATACAATACTAATCGTAAGCCGCAAGACCTTATACTGTAATATTATTTGGTATTCAACTCTAGATCTCTCCAAAGAATTATGTAATCTCAACAAGATGCAAAATGAAAAGTTGCAACGTAATACATATATGAAAGCTATAACATAAAATCCAATCTAACAGCAATCGTTATCCAATCAATATTGTATGTCATCCCATTGCAGGCGGTCTAAAGACGAGCTTTATTACCTCTTTATGATAAAATGAGATATAATACAGGATCAAGCTTTACACGAGTTTCTCACGAGAGGGTACACATCATTTTATTTATGCCCGTAATAGGAAATTTTTTGTAATAATACCTATTTTCTTGTAATTTGCTTATGTATTTTATTTCACACACACATAATTGCTCTTCCACCTTCATTTTTTGTATTTGATTTTGATTTTGCTATGTTATCTGTTAACTGTTAGATAAAAATCATCGCAAAGATTATAATACTACCTGACAAAGCTTTTAGCGAGGTGAAATTGTTGATTCTTCTGTATGCGCCGTATCCACATTGCAAACGGTAATTAATACTAAAACTATTTACCACGTACAAATTGGAGGAATCGTGGACTCAAATGTTATTATTGGAAGTTATGTCACTTGAAATATTGTTGTTTTGCAATAAAGTGTCAGCAGTACACACAATCTAATTGTTCCTTGTATCATTCATAATATGTAAACATTAATTTTCATTAGTTTTGTATTCGTAATTCCTTTTTTTCCAAATCTCAAATTAATGTTACAACAAAACTTGAATATAGCAAAACTATAATAAATACAGTGTCACCCTAACGGATACAAGCAACAGGCGTATTAGCTCACGATCTAGTTGTGTTTACTGGAACTCATTTCCATTGCTTTCCCTTTGAGCTCGCTCGTACATTTTGTAAAAATATACATCGAGCACAGCCCCGCCATTGAGCGCTGGGATATTAATCAAAATACTAAATATACTTCATTTGATTTTTCTTTAATAACTCCGCATTTGACAGTCTTCCTCTTGAAATAGAATATTGGAACTTCAAAGGCGCCACGAGAAAATATTTTAACCAACTTTATTGGAGCAAAAGTGAGAAGGGCTAAGGACAAATAGAGGTAATCGTCTGCGAGTTCGCAGTCTTTGTAATTTCAAGCGGCTTGTCCTAGCTCGCTTTGGTATCAAAGGAAACTAGCAAAGTAAGACCTGTCTTTTATATGGCAGCGCTTAGAGAACACAGACCAGGGTAAAACTGCGGTACTATTAATTCAAACTGCATGAACTTTTACCTTTCTTCCTGTTTCTTAGGTATACGAGAATTACGCGACAACTTATTCAGAACTTTTGTGGCCTTAAATCAAACTTACTCATACGAATTCTTTGTAAATCCTATTTCGTAGACCACCTAGTGTCATTTTATTAAAATAAAATTCCCTAGTAAGAACGCTTCTCTACACTTTTATTTCGTTTGCAATTAGAATATGCACAAAATAATTTGTTACAAGCTAACTTAATCATCCTATCCATCCAGCCTTGCTTTCAACTCCGTCATATCATCTCTAAAATATTTTTGGGATAAAAAGTAATAAACCCAACAACTATCATATACATATTGGATAGATGGAAGACCGGACGATCAGCAATTTTGCTTGTAACTATACTTAGTATTTGCGTAGGGGTTCGTCGGTTCCGTTTCGCAAATAGAGCCTCGGTCGCACGCTGTCCATGAAATTATTACATCAATTTCATCGAGGGGCTACCATAAAACCGCAACATAAAAGCAACTGTAAATATTGCGTCCATTTTTCAGTCGTATACGTTTTTTGTGCGGTTTCTTTGTAATTGTCTCTTATAACCTTCTCTTTTGTAAAACTTGGG
>CAJQZN010043573.1:0-17613 GCA_907164685.1 Colias eurytheme | reverse complement strand
TATTTTGTGTCCAATCAAGTATTATTTATTATCTATTACTTTAAGTTAAATTATTATTTTAAAGTCTCTAATTAATTAGAAAATACTAGAGAATCATTTAATATTAAAACAATTTAAATGCTTAAAGTCCAGCATGCCTGCAATGGATGCCACTAGATAGCATCGTAGGCTATTTAAAATGGCATTATTGGCGTAGGAGCAGCGCTGAAACAATAAATTTCTATTGTACCCCGTAGATGCCTGATAATTTTGACATGCCATACTCGTGCATAAATTGTTTATGTTTGATGAACTTGCAGTCGTTTTTCCCATGCGCTTATTTGTCAGCGGAATTTATGGTTTGGGAGATATGTTCATTTTCAATGTGTGTTTTGATGTAAGATACGATTGAAGTACGTAGTCAGTTTAAAATGTTTTTTTTTTAAATGTTGCAACTCTAAGGTTTACCATTCCTTTGTAATGTAAAGTGAAATGTCTACTACTTGTTATATATAAAATATTTCGTAACTACGCAACGTATATTCAATACGTTGATCGATTCATTTGTTCACACTGATTTAACGGTCACATTACCATGTTTTATCTCTGTCAAATCACACACTAATGTCAATTTATTATCGAAAATTATCAATATTAATAACAGAGTCATAAATAATATCGAAGACAATGTCCCTACATTCGTATAAATACGGTATGCATTGAAAAACATTTGAACAGACCTGTTGAATAAATTTTACGGCAATCTCTGAATTATGGCTGCATTTGAATTTATTATGTTGGCCGTAACATCTGGCTCTTAGGCGCGGTTTAGACTGCACAAATTGTGACATTAACAGCAATGATACGAACAATACTTCTCACGTAAAATAGACCTGTTTCATAATAATGTAATTCAGTTGATTGTTACAACATTTTGGTAATTGTTAAATCAAAATGTAAACGAGGAACTCAACATAATTGAGTTGTCTTAGTTCGTATAGGTATTAACTATTAAGATATTAAACTGTGATTCATTTAAATACAATAAAAGGAAAGTTGCAATGTAAACTGTTATGGAAAAATTTCACTATTCGATTTCTATCCAATAAGAATGCGCAGTTCAATTTGTATGCTGTTACTTTGTTTGGATGACATTCCTGACAATATATCCTTCTTTGTTTCGTTGTAAATGGTATTTATTTCCCTGTCTTCGTAAGCACAATGACTTGTTATATCGTCACCTGTACAGATCTCAGTTGTTCTTGGTTAATGCACTTGCATTCAGGATGTGCATAAATTTTACACCAAGCCTTGTCGCACGTGAAGTCACGTAGTTAAACACCTTTAGATTATTTAGCTTCAACATCAATCAAGTGCTGTTCCCGCTCTGTAAATCTTAGCCAGAAGAAACTACTGGGCGGATGTTATTTTCTTTGGCCATTGATGCATGTGTCATCGGTTTTTTGGTGTAGGTGTTTTTGTTTTGTTCCTCTTTAGTGTCTTGTTAGCTTTCCATGTATGATTCATGAATGTTCTTGCTTGGTTTATGTGCGTCTCCTCTACTTGATATACGTTTAATGTTTTTCCTAATATATTTTACCAATTTTATTTAAGATGCTAGTGTTATATCCGGTGATATAGTTTAATGTGGAGTTATATATGAAATGAAATCCCTGGAAACGTGGGTGCAGAAAGGCAATGTTCATCGCTTTCCATCTGATCAACAGGGTTATAAAACCAATTGATTGCCAGTTAAGTAAATTCTCAAACAACTAAAACGTCTACCCGCTAATCTCAATAATTTGAAACGCATGTGCGAGCCCTCCATTAAAGTACGAAGTTGGCATAATTTTCCATTACTTCGGAATTTCAATTACCCATTACGACTAATTGCGTATTTCCGATACATTGGCTATAATTTAATGTTTATAATAAGTGTGGCTCGGTGCATTCTCAAACTGGTTTGTGGGCTCTTTGCTTCTTCTGATAAATAACATTTTGCTTTCTAAACCCTATAGTAACATTGCATTGAGTATTTAAACCGTATTTATTGCTAGCAACGTTATATTAGACCGTTGATTAAAATCACGGTGCATGCTGTGTCATTTTCTTTCGATATCTCTTTTAAGGATGGCGTTTAGGTTTCATTATGGCGGCATGAGCTTTTATAACGGTTGAAGCTTTAATTTATTTTTATAATTATAGTTAGGATTAGCTGGTTTATTCAGATTGGTATATTTGAATTCTTATCTATTAACTGTTAGGATATCCGCACTTTCTAAAACTACATTGGGTTTTTATTTTAGATATCGTCAATATACGGGCATTACTTTCCATCAGGTGACCCGCCTGCTCGCTTGCCCGCTTCAGTAAAAAAAAAAATACAACATTAAGAATTATAACGCGGTATGGTTATTTTTATGTAGCTACATAATACTTTTTCTTTTCAGTAAATTTTAAATACCTTCAGTGTATTTTATATTCTACATTGAAATGGTTTATGTTGAGGTTGTAAGTTGAATGTTGGAAATAAAAGCCAATATAAAAGAGTATTTATTAGTGCAAGTATACAACCCGTCTCATTAACATTATCTTAATCGATATCTACCGTTGAATAATAAAATGGTTGTTTGAATTCGGTAGTAAGAACCTTGATTAAATCTTGCGTATGATAATGACATCTATTGTATGACATTCCGAGCAACAACTTTCTTACGAAACTAAATCGATGTATTTTAGATAACGCAATAGTGTTTCTTTGAATATGAATCGTGAGTGTAGGAAGTATTAATAGGTTATTATTTGAGTTTTCTTTTGTCTTTGTTTCCCTATTTAAATATCTAATTGCTATAGAATTAACAGTGTATTAAAATTTTATTATAAATTAATCGGGTAGGTAACTCTTCGCATTTGTAGGTATCATAATTTATCAAATCTTAGAAATGTGTATTTTCATTTTTTAAATTCATCCGCTTTGATCAGGAGGCAATTCAAGAATGAAGTTATGAAGTAGAATGAAGTAATGAATGTAGTTATGAAGCTATTCCAAATTTTTTATTTTAAATTTGAGAATAAATCTGCTATGTACCTACACAGGTATGGATAGTGCTAGATCCGAACCCTAACATAGCACAACATTGTTTTCACGTATCACGATTCCAAGCTAAATCCCGAGTTAATACCAAATTCCGAGGCTTTGCACAATACCAATTGTCTCATCAATTTGTTAGCAAACACTATTGTTTATCGCAAAAGGGGATAAAATTAGAGTACAATGAACTGTAACTGTTCACGCTACACTGGGATAATGGGAGTAACTGGGATACGGAATGCTAAGCCTGTAACTGAGATGCCGTTTAGAAGATGTGTCTGTGCTTTCATTAAGTATATACTGTATATAATATGCTAGGTTTTACCTGCTTCCTTATTATTTTTTGTTGAAAAATTTATGAGCTCTACTTTACGATAGTATAATCTAAAGTTTGATTGTAGGTACCTACCTACAATCAAACTTTAGATTATACTATCGTACCGTACGTAGGTACCTACCTACATCTATACCTTTTATCAGCTATACAATTAGCTTTAGATTTCTTACTGTTGTATATTTTGTTATCAGACTATATAAGTTAATATATAAGGCATATGAGTAACACAGAAATTATGTCCCAGTAGATAAAGAAGTAAAGTATACAACCTAAATGCTGTTTTGTCCAAATAAATGCTAATCTTATTAGAACGCTACTTCAAACTGACTCATATAATTAAATATTTAATAGCAATTGAATTGCTGTGCACATTCACTGGATACATACAATGTGTGGTTAAATGCTAATGGAATAATACCTTAAATGGCGACTACAAGACGCATTAACGTAAACTAGCAGGTCATCTATAATACTACACCTGGGTAGAAATCGGTACTAACTATAGTTTAAGCTTTAGGATAAAAGATAGATTAAATAAGTTTGTGGATAAGTAATGAAATACTAATTTAAAATAATTCAATTAATAAAAGAAGAGAGTACCCACTAGACACGAAAATTTTGGCGAAAAGTAAGAATTTATGACAGACAGTAACTAAAATTTGCTATAAAATTTTCTACAAAATTAAGCTCATAGTTAATTTCATTTAATGATTTGTTGGTCCTGTTATTATTTAAGTATCAAAAATATATGTACTATACCTGTCAATAAATAGCTAATACAGGGGGTTACGGCATAATGCTCTCGGAAGGAGTCTGATGAAGATGCAACTTCTTAGAACATAAATAGAAAGTGATTCTACGAACTATATGAATGAAGACGTATTTACGTCAATATTGCAAGTTTGTTTGAAATGCAATTACGTATTCTTTGAAAGCTTAAGAGAAATATCAAATTAATGGTAGGTAACAAAAGGAATGAATCTATGAGCATGAAGAGAAATTTTTGATAACAAAAGTTGATTTTTCGTCTAATGTGAATAATTTACTTAAAACAATGTCTGTATTTTCTAACGATATATTTTTTGATATTCAGTTTTTCTAAATTTCTAATTTCTAGACACGTAACTTCACCCTGTAGTAATAATGAATCTTGATAATATCAGTCTCATTATCTGAATTTAACACATGATATTAGTGAAGTATCTTCAATTTATAAATTATAGATAATATTTCGTCACTCACAATTAATCAAAATAACTATACTATTACATAATATTCATAACAGGTTATATATATTTTTATAACACGAGAAAAAGCCATGGAGCGAGATCTATGCATGCCATGTGCGCATGTCAGAAAATATTCTCGTTGTAAATTCATCACCTGTCAGTTAAACTGGACATGATTAAATCGGAATACATGAATGATTTACGATCCATTTATCTTTGTTTAATGTTTATCTAACGTATCATGTGAATCTGAGATTCTCTCCGTTGTAGATACGGAAGCGAATATTTAGACGGAGAAATTATAGATAATGCTTGAAGTATATCTGATGTATGATGTATGCGGTTGATAATTTATCAAACGGCTTCTGAAAGCAACAAGCAGTTCTGAAGGCATTTGAAACAACCTTTGTTCTATGCCTGTAGGTACCTACTACTGTCTACACTATCGTTCTCTGAAAAATACATTATTATTTATTACATTATACATGTAGTTTGTTAATTATAGATAATAATATGTATTTGTATACATGGGTGAATAATTGATTATTGCCCAATAACTTTTAAACGATTGTTAATTTACTGCAAACAAGTAATTTCACATTAGCTAAATGTTTTCTTGATTAAAAACATGCGTTAATTGCGTTTAGATAGGTAAATAGCTGATGTACCATTTAGCATAGGTTAAATAATATCGAGTAGTTGTTGAAGTTCAGTGACATGCCAATGTAATGCTGTCCGGAAAAACAGTTCAACAAAATTATAAAATGAAATCGAGTGTACACTACCAAGGGGTATCTTTTTAAGGCATATACTAAAATACATAAGTATTTCACGTGTTTTACTAATCACTGACTAATTGCTTAGTGAATAAATGGACAAGTAGCAACAGCCTTTGAACCAGACCAAAATTTTGTGGTGTGAAGTTTTCTAATTTAAGTAAGTACTCTATTTAAATGTTATGGTAAAAAAATTACTCATAGTTAAATTTCTGCTGAAGATAAAATATGATGGTTCATAAAAAAGCCATTCTATAAAGTAGGCGGTGAAACGCAACCTGAATTAAACAGTTAAGTAGATTTTGTTGCCAGCAAATGAAAATAGGCGTGAACATACTTCAGGCTTATCCCGATCTAGATCTCGCGTGTTGATTCAATCTAGGCTGTAATGAGATCCTTAGACCGCAGATACTAGATAGTAATAGCCTTTGTTGAGTCCTGTGTGTCAATAATCGAGGAAGTTAATCAAGCTACCAAAGATCGCGTGGTGATCCTTAATTACGTATTGAAATGTGAGGTTATTGTTTAGAATGTTGATGACATTGCAGTTTAGATGGTTTTAAGATAAATGTTGGTAACCGTATGAAGGTGGTATGGTTAGAAGATTTTAGAAGCGATAGAAATATGATGCGTGATATTTTGAATTATAGGATTGACTTGATTTAAATAAGAAGGTATCATTTCACCCGTTTTTACCACGTGCCTTCCAGATCAGATTTCCTATATTTTTTCAATCCATCCATTTTGCATATAGAAGCAGAATAATGAAGGTAACTCAGTGCATCTTAAAATGAGCCTATTTGGTATTACAAAGGTATAAATATTAATTTTGACGTAAATAATGTATAAGCTTCAAAGTTTTAACCCTGATAATAATCTTAAGACTACCCAATATATCAATTAAATTGTGCTTACAAAATGTTTAATTTGAATAGTATTAGATTTATTTAACATATCGCGATAAAGATGCTGGCACGATCGTGGTTTGACCTGTTGCACTTCACCAGATGAAGTTATTTCGTAAGTCATGCACTGAGGATGCACACTTTCACGATTATATTTGGGTTTATTTTAATACTAGCTTGTTTATAAACTTGAAGTATTTTTTTCTGCTTTCACATCAAAGTTATAATATCTAATTTATCATAAATAGCTGGATGAAGATGTATAATATTCTTATTTTATTCATCTTTAGTATTTATGAGATGACATCGTGAGTTACAGCATCTCTATTTTCCTGTATCATAAATTTGATTATGACTACCGCTACGTAACAATAAATCATGTTCTTTTGTTTATTTAAGAAACATTATACATATGATAAATATTTATAAAGGAATATCAAAAATCTATGATATGTCGTTAAAGCCGCATTGGTCCCTTGTTCATTCATTCTATAGCCAACGATAAAATCTGTAGACGGAATGTTATTTATTACAAAACTACTTACTGGCTGACATTATTTACATTGCTAATACTTTTTCATACTAAATTATTTCAACTTTTTATAGACGAGTCGTGTTTGCGGTATTCAAAGGCTTGTGACGAAATCCTCGGATATGGCAGCATAAACATAAACTTTGACGTAACGAAATCGACTTTATTGGCAGTGTACATAAAGTACTTTGTTTAATGGGGAGTTAGGAAACCACCTGTCTGTCGAAAGATCAAAGAACTTTAATCTTTCGTTCCCATTCATTTGAAAAGAACCTTAGTTTACAAATCGCGTAGTTTACGGGTAATTGAATAAGTTCGCGATTTACTAAATGCCAAATCGATCGACATTTACGCTATCTGTATCACGAGTTTATAACATTTTAGACAAAGGCGTTGTCCCTTCGGTTCTCATGTAGATATTTAGCTGTTACATTTAGCACGGTTTGCAATTAGAAAATTTTGCTATGATTTATACGTACAAGCACTTCGATATTATACGTAATGTTGGTCTATTTCGAAGTCGTATTGTGAAATTACTAACGATATTTGGATTAACATTTTGTTTAGTGCTCTGTTTTAAATATCACGTTTAGTATTATCTTGTTTGGTTTAACATGAATATTGTGAATGAAGAAATTCTCTATTTATCTATAAAAGACGCTGTATTTTTATAATAATAATTAAAGCAAGACCACATAGAACAACTCTAACGATCCAACCTACGATTAATCATGTTATAGATGTATATAATCACACCTTCTGTTGAGTTGGTCACGGTAAGATTAAAGGAAAAAATGTTGACACACAACTACCCACATTAAAAATATTCCTAATCCGTCCTTAATCCCTAATAATGTCCAATAATCACAACCAAAAGTAAAGGCCTGTTCCATTTCTCTTTAACACGACATTAATGCAGTTCAAAGATTTATTCGTGCGGTGAACGGACAAAATCTATGACAGGCTGTACCGTAACACTTGCATAATGAACAGGGATGTGTGTGGGCCATTATAATAAGGACGGTATCAGCCGTTAGCTAAGCCGATAAGAGATAACGGGACCGTGAAGGAGGAGCGGGATGCTTTGATTTACGGTATTGGAATTCTAGTGTAAATTGGTTAAGTGAAATAAGTGGATGGTTTGTTGGATTATGGTTGAGATTTTGGTGGTATTGTCCTGTGATTGTTTGAAATGATGATTCTTAATGTAAGTATTGTTTGTAGATTGCTGTTTTTTCCGTGTATGCGTATGGAATTTTGGGCAACTGATGAGCATGGTTTCTGAACTTTACATCGCGGATGTCAAACGAAACTAGATTTATGGACAGTATTTTAATTTTTTATGTGATTGCAAAACGTTGATTTGTAACTGCAATGTCGCGTACATTTCTGTTTCATCCGTGGATGATGAATTCAATAGGTAAAATGCAGAATATGAGCGTTTCTTTTAATTTTGAAGCAACAAATAATCTCTAAAAAAGGAGTCAAAATCGTAATAAAGATAAATTTGACACAGTTCAAGGAGTTAATAAAAAAGATACAAGATAATATTCTCGTGTGAAAAACTGCATCCAAGTAATTGGCGTGCGTGACTGTCGCTCATAAAATAACATGCTATCAACAATTTTATCCTTAGATTTTAACTCAGTGTTCTGTGGTAAAAGGATTCTGTGAAGAACATTTTTTGGTAACTGATCTTATTTGCTCTGAGTTTTAAAGACGAAGAAGAGGATTTCTTGGGCATCAAATGGAAAGGTGTGGTACGCTTTTGCATTTATCTATTATCAGAAATGAAATGAATATACAACAAGATATTTTGTGTTAGATGGCATTTAGTTAGTAACTTTGTTTATCAAGTTTTTAATTACCCTCATTTTGTTTTTATATAATTTTATTTAAATCGGAAGAAAACAACATTGCTTTACAAATGATAGAACTAAAAAGTACGTTCAAACATTCACTTCCTGATAGCATGGTATTTCAATGCAAAGATCATCTTTAGTTGTAGGAGTGAAACCGCTAGAACAATAGGGAATAACGGCTGTGGTTCATTCCTATCAAAATTATAGCTTATACTTTTCATTGTAACTGGACAATGTGGTTTCTTCATTGAAGCCTTCGTAATAAAGGTATGAAAATATGAGTGGGCGCTTTTGAGATGGTACCTCGTTTTAACTTGGTATAGTCTTGATGGTAACGGATATTATAGGGTTAATTCTAACGGATATTTTATTTTAACACGCTTCTGAATTAACGTACGTAACGCAATAATAATGATTATTAACTTTATGATACAATTTTACTATAAATGACTACTATGTACTAAGTAGGTAATTTTAGTTTATAAAGTATATATTAAATTGTAAATCAAAAAGAAGCGAAACAAATTACGAACTCGGTGACAAAATTTGGACCCCAAAAGGTTTTAAATAAATTACACTTTTAGTTGTTTTATGTTTACAAACCTCAGCGGATAAAACTATATAATCGGATTGAAAGGGCTGAACCTAAATCAGCTTAATAGGGACTAAGCTTTAGATCCTCTTCAAGGATAAAACCAAGTATTTTCCTATGCTAAAACGGTTTAACCGCATTCTATAAAATAATAAATCTATTTTATACTTACCTTTAAACTCTGTCCTTTGGAAGGAGGAATCTTTTAAATAAAATCTATAAATATCAAACTTAATTGCCCTTGGTCATGATAAAAGGTCGCTTCCATCAATAATAAATCCTCCTTTTTAAAATCGCTAGAAAACAAAGTATTGGTCATCTAAAAATCCCCTTTACTATGATTTTAAGTATATTTAACTAGATAGACAACATTCCTCGTTACATAAGCATTTCTAAGGAACTGCAGCACCGTTGCAATTGCATGGATTCCAAGCTATGTAAATACGACGGGTGACATATTAATGCTACGTGTCGTGTGTATAATCCGGCTTATTTCTAAATCACTGATATGGATCGGTGAATAATAGAAAACGGAGGAGTTGGAGGACTTTTTTCTTTGGTTGTGTTATGAGTTTATGACAAATTATGGGTGCAAAAATATGTTACTTTTTATAATAACTTGTTTTTTAGTTTAATTATGAACCTGGGAGGATTTATTTACAACTCGAAGGCTTTATAACTTTTCTTATGTGATATTAATAATTATGATATTGTTTTGTATCTCATAAATTAGAATTTAGAATACTAACTCCGTAACTACACTACAGTCTAGGTTAAAGTTAGTAAAAGCGATTGTTGTTAGTATACATTTATAGAAATAGTATCTAACATTAGAAACACGTCTTTACACCTTAAAACTAGTAAAGTGCCATACGTCCCGCCCCTTTATAATATAAGATAGTTAACATTTCATGATTTAATAGACTAGATAATGTCTAGGCAACCTGACTGGATCTGGATTCCACTTTTTGCCGAGTTATATGGACTACTTTTAAACGGACAGAGGAGCGGACACATAACTTGTTTGTTACTTTTTGCAGAAATGAAATGAGTTCTCTTTAGAGATATTAAAGTAAAATCTATGAATCTTCAACGTTTTGCTAAGTGACATCATTATAACTACTGTGTACAACTCTGCGTAAAAAATATATAAGGTAGGTACTTACAATTACGAGTACCTGGCTAGAAATTTATTGGGAAACTTTATGACCTCAAATATTTACCTTCAAAATCGAGAGCAACTTTTACATGTATCCGCGGTACACGTTCCAATTTCAGATGCAAAATATATTTCGAAATATATTACGTTAACCGTCTTCCGATTCTAATTCGCAACGAATAATCATTGGCAAGGAAATCTAAATAGCCCGTAATAAACATCGATTAATCTAACGTACGTAGCATGTAAATTGCGATAGAAACAGCTTTATTTCCCATAACCCTATCGCCCATACACCGGAGAGGTCATCCAAACACATCCATATTACCAGCTTAGCAAACACTAAGCTGATATTATCTAGGAATAAGGAAACCTCACAATGCTGCTATAAAATCGTAGCACTCTATATATAAAATTGTAATCCGCTAATTATATTACAAGAAGTAGAAAATGGATTTACCGTAATGTCCGGTCAAGGGTCCCCATTTGTTAATGTTGCTAATTAGATTAATACTCTGCGAACGCTGTGATTTACTTTATTTATAGATTTGTCACGTTGGTGTTAAGATATTTCCTTAATTTAATTTAGAGCACGTGGTTGTGTTCGTACTTTAAAATGCACGATTAATCGGCTTATGTTCTTACGTGAGTGAATTGTTTATGTAAGTCTTATTGTTATTGTTTGTCATGATATAATAAAAATTGTATGTGAATTATGATCCACGATGTGAATATTAGGTACTTAATTAATTTGAGTTATTTATTTCATGTTAATCCTAATAAATTATAAATTTAGATTTCAAATGAAAATGAAATATCAAATGAGACTAATGCTGCTATTTTTACTTATTTATAATTTTAAGCGGTTCATCTTGATTTCATCTAATCCTATATTCAATACTGAAATGTTATAATGATGCAAATACTATTACTAGCTGTTAATTATAAATAATAAATTGCTATTGAATCTCTACAGAGCTTTCACTGTAGTGAAGCGAGATGTATCTCGTAATTTCCTACGATAGAATAACTTTAAATTATTATTGTAATATTTTACTTTTACCCTCGACTATGCATATGTGTATGAATTTCCAGCATTTCCACTATTGACGTATGTATATTGAACCTTATTGATAAGGGAATAAAATACACAATTAAATGTATTTTTGTATTGTTACAGTGAGATGGCGCGGTGGAGCGCGCTGACGCAGCAATGGACAGTTTGGTTTCTTCTTATCTTACTGCACGGAGTTTTGACTACACCTGGTAAGCATGTTCCTATTTACTTTTACACTATATTTATTACTTAGGTACATTTTATATATGTATTGCAAATTTATCAACCACGTGTTAATTCAATAACGTTCAAGACTTTATTTGTTGAAGCGATCGCGTTTTTATTTACAAATGTGTAAGTATTTAAAAAAAAAGGTGAAAGTTTAAAGATTCTCAAGAACATATCTCTTCACTATCACTACATAGTATAAAACAAAGTCGCCTTCTCTGTCCCTATGTCCCTTTGTACGCTTAAATCTTTGAAACTACGCAACGGATTTTGATGCGGTTTTTTTTAATAGATAGAGTGATTCAAGATGAAGGTTTTTATGTATAATAACATACATTAAATAGTGGACAAGTACTGTTATTTTTGAGGTTTCTAATGTGATGTCGTAAATAATTACATTTTTTCCGCTTACATTGCAAACGCAGGTTGAACCCTACGAGTTTTATCAAAATAATGTACTAAGTATTGTACACATTGAAAAGGTCTACAGAAAAGTCCGCGATGGTATATGTCTATCTCTTATGGATAACCCACAATAACTTTTTTTTGTCATTTACTTTTTACGACAAATAATGGTTAATTTTCGAAGCGATTTTAACCAATACAGCATTAATCCTTAGCCAATTAAATACCTTGAATACATTGTTCATTTAATATAAATCTATATGGCCCTTTACACCGTATGATTTAAGTGAATATTTTCGAAGATATTACAGATTTAAAAATTGCGGGAAAATTGCGTTTGCGGCGGTACCGGCCGGCCGCCATTGCACCCGTGCGAAGCCGGGGCGGGTCGCTAGTTAGTGTATAAGTTGATGATTAAAAACTGGAGTATCTTTTAGAACATTTACCTATGTATAAACTATTTAAATCGTTTCAATACCATATACATTTCTTATTTAATATATAAAATATATTGATATTCATTTCAAATTATTAATATTACCTAATGCATCAACAATTCCTTTCACCGCATTCAATATACAGTAGGTAGCACAATGCGTTTGTTTATTATAAACAAATAGTGGACAATCAAACTTTGCAATATGTTGCTATTGTGATCGGTGAATAGGTTAAATATGTTGAATATTTACAAATAGCATATGGAAAATAATACATTTTTTGTATGGAAATATTATATAGATAGGTATAAAATAAATATATTATTAAATGTATTTTATATATTAAAATTTGCAAAATTATACACATTTGCAAGTAACATATCTATTATTTTTTTAAATTGATAAAGTTGACTCATTACTTGACCTAATTAATTTACGAGTAAGTTTATAAGAAAATAATATTGCTTCTGGTTCTTTACAGCAAGTTCTTATCCTTTAACCCCATAAATCTTTGTATATATATATATGTAAAATAAAAATAAAGATCACTTTATAAATAGCAGCATCACATTATAAACAAACAGAAAACTTTTTCAATCCATTTTAAAGTCATTTACAAAGGTTTTAAAAACCTTATTCCGGTCGTTAAAACAGCTTCTTCCTTCTGGGAAATCCAAAAGATTAGGCTGACTTATCAAATGATCTGCCGTTTTTTTAAATTACTGTAAAGAATTTAGGTCGTATAGAATGTTATCTCATTGTCATGTAGAGCCTGCTTCCTTGTATAGTAAATCACCAAAAAGCCACATCTGGTACTTTAGTACATACAATCAGATAGGTGAAGACATGAACGCTGATTAAAGTGTAGGTTAGCTTACTGTGATTTACAATTACACATAGGATTTTGTTTTTTTTTTTTTATTATTTATTGAAGTTTTAAAAATGATTTTGTTTACTGAAAATGTATGTTCCAATTCACTAAGATATTAAATTAATTAATTTTGTTAGGTGCAATGTCAGAATTGATAATCTTATGCAACGTAAATCTGATTACAAATGGACGTACAATTTAGACCGGGAGATACTGACACAATATTTCGAGTCATTTGTAACAGGATGGCGGTTCTACAGGGTTCTTAGTACGCAACGACAAAAAGAAAAAAGATGGTGTGAACGCTGGTACCGGCGGCTTAGTCGCGTGGGCGTTAGTCGAACTCGTCGGAAAATAGCGAAAGTCAAACGATTTGTAACAGTATGGCACTTATTTTTCCTGTAAGTTTGAGGATCAACGAATATAAATACAAAATTTCAAAGATCTAGGTGTTGGAAATCTTCACTTATATAAATTAATACTAAATTAATTTTTCAAGTATGACAGCACTTTTTCCCCCTACTAGAAGTATGGCAAATATAATAATGGTCACATTTTATCAAATACTCTCCAAAAATCCAAATGCAATACTGGAACAAAAAAATTGGCGAAATAAAAATTTTTTGCAAATTTTCGGCGGTATGGCGACCATTTGGAATCGTCCGAAAAGTATGGCATGGCGATTTTCGTAAATGGCTGCACGACGATGGTTACCTGTGCAAAAGTTAGCCTGATACAAATGGTTGAATAATTGTTTTATTTAAATCAACACATTCGCGTCGGTATGGCGGGCTGTAAGTCACACCGGAAAAGTATGGCATGACACTACCGCCTTCTTCTTTTTTATGGGCTATCGGTAAATTCTAAAATTTTTGTGTTACAAATCGTTTGACTTTCGCTATTTTTCCGACGAGTTCGACTAACGCCCACGCGACTAAGCCGCCGGTACCAGCGTTCACACCATCTTTTTTCTTTTTGTCGTTGCGTACTAAGAACCCTGTAGAACCGCCATCCTGTTACAAATGACTCGAAATTTTGTGTCAGTATCTCCCGGTCTAATTATTATTCCTAGACAAATATTTTTCCTCCTGCATAGCTTCAACTAAGAAAGAAAAGCCATGTAAGTTATGAAATTGAATTCCCTTTATTAAATAATGTAACGGTGCGGTGTTGATATTATCTCCACAATTTGCCAAACGAGAATCTTGTTAAGCGCCTAATTAATTACTAGATAGTGAAACTAATAACAAGCACGCAATTTACCAAATCAGTACAAGTTACATTATAAACTTTAGTTACTTCTTTATATGGCTATTCAAGAAATGTATAGAAATTTTAATTTCATATCGTTAATATAGGGTAACGGCACCAGTGGTCAGCCTCATAACAGCTTTTTGAAGTTTTGACAATTGCCATTTCTACAACAATCGTCGAATAAAAAAACGTACAACATGTATGGATTTATTGTTTATTGTAGTTTCGAATCAGCGTTTATCAAAAACAATAATTCTCTTAGTAAAATATATAATTAATTTTAAACAAAAAATGGCCCAGTGTCCCAGTGAACAGCCTCTAAAAAACAATAAACAGCCTTGTTGAACCCAGTGTTCAGCCTTTAGTAAGTATAACTAATTATGAGATCAAAATAAACAATGTTATATCAAAATCAACTATATTAATCACATTTTTATAGCAACGATTCACTTAGCACAAAAAAATGTATATCGCACACAATACAAATATTATTTTAAACATACTATTACAATCTCTTTGTGTCTTCTTATTTTCTAGGTACTTCTTATTATTTATTATAAAAACAGCAATAATTCTTTTTAAAGAAATCAGCGATATTAGTTTATAATATTATTGATGTATCTATAGTCCACAATATATATAATTATAATCAACCACAGGGGGATCTCTTTCGGAGGATTTCTCTGGAGGATACTGTTGTCTTGGCGGCATTTTTAGCTAGAAAAAAAGGGAACAATAATAACTTTTGGATATGAATACACATAATACAATTATTTCAGGTAAAACTTAACTAACATGAAGTATTACTTATAGATTTAAACACAAACATTCGAATTTATACTTCAAATATTATTTCAATAACATCGTGGCTGAATACTGGATCATTGAGACCACAGATTGAGACCCAGTGGTCAGCCGGTTGGAAATAATATTTTGAAATGCGGCTGACCACTGGGTTTTCTAACAATTAGGTATAATCCCAGTAATCAGCCCCAGGGGCTGTCCATTGGATCTTTCATAAAAAATCAGTATCCAATGGTCAGCCCCTCAAATTTTTAAGTAAAAAAACAATATTTTTTATCAAATTTCACAAAATTAAATGCTCTAAGTAATCTATAAAGTTATTATCTATAAAACACAATCAAATTTCATACTAAAATATGTTATTTCTCACCTTTCAAAAGAGCACCACATGAAACAAAAAATATTGCAGACATGACACTTCTGCTCTTGTCGGCGGACAGCACCTGTACGAACGTGTTTACTTCTCTCCCCTGACCCCCTGCTGCTCCTATCGCGTGATGCATGAACCAATAACGAAACAGAACTTCTATTAAGGTGCGCGTGATTTGGTTATTTTGATTACAGCGATATTTATGGCCAATAAGCAACGCAATAGGCTGATCACTGGTGCCTGGCTGACCACTGGTGCCGTTACCCTATGTCCCAATAAATGTGGTTTGAAATACGCGTTTTTGCTTATTTGGCTTGCTCAATAGAACGTAAAATTTAATTAGGATTTCTTACTATATTTGCTTATTTCGGGATACGAAAGAACTCGTAAATGTTTCCTTCTAAGTGTGAAACGTACTTCAACTTATACGAACGGTATACATAATTAAAGGTTAATTGTTAATTGCCCTGTTAAGTGGACTGTTAACCTTTTTAATTTTCTCTATTATTTCACACAAGCCGAATTTGTTTACCATGATGACGAATAAAATAGAGCCAGCCGCTAGCCCTTGGGTCTACCTGAATATGTATAGAGCCCGTGAACAAATATAGCAAACAAATAAACACAAAAACTACATCTTGTCTTTAAAGTAAGTTGAGATGCATGCGCTTTGCATGCGTCATCAGTGGCGATAGTCGGATGTTGTGTCGGTAAAAAATAAAACTAATGAATTCGATGAGGTTTTGGTACAACATCACATGTTACTAATATCTAGAATAAATCGTGATGGACAAATAGATTTCATCGACGATAAAGGTACAGGTGCAATCGAGATCGCAGTCATTCTATTGATGAGCGTATCTTCTGTTTCTTTATGCTTCTGGGCTACTTAATCAGGACTGATCTGTCTCTGTTCTTAAAGCCTAGTGAAAGGCATAATCAATATTAACAATTCGCTAGCCACAATACAAAAAACCTGTTACATTCTTCTAGTTACAATTTATTAAGCACCTGTTTTAAACAAGGCTGATTTATTGAACGCGTTCGATGTATTTATCACAGTTAACAGCTTGTCCATATAATTAATTGTATATTAACGTAGATACCCTTTAGCACATAATGCTACCACTTAATGGTCCACACCCAACGCGATGACGTATAACTTTTTAATTGAAAGTTTCTCAGACACACCCGCTGTCATGTGTCATACAAGATTTACTGTTCGTTATCTGTGATCGAAGTTGGCGGGAAATGAATCGGCTTTTTTGAGGTTATGCTAATTTATGCTGAGTGATACTGAAGCTCATTAAAGTTCTGTTTTAGTTTTAGAAAATATGTGAAATAGCTTCTGGCTAATATGTTCAACTTACCAAATTTATAACATTTTTACTTATTCAAGTTTTTCATCATGGCCTAGAACTTTCTGTTAATAAAGAACTGTAAAATAACATCTACGCATTATTTTACTGTTTCTATGTAGTTATATTGTTTCTTGTAAGCAATAACTTTATGAAGTGTGTAAACATCGTGCTTCTCTGTTACTAATGGAATTTTTTTCCTTTATGATGTCAGCGCTTCCTAACCTATACCTACGCATGCTTCACGTAATTTCTTAAAAGTTAAATTACTTTGGAAAGGGAACATTACAAAAATTAATATCTATATTAAAGTCGTCGTGTAGTGTCGGTTTAGATAAATAATTCATTAGCTGCTAATAGATGTGAT
>CAJQZN010043570.1:11915-27831 GCA_907164685.1 Colias eurytheme | reverse complement strand
TTTTAAATAAGTTTTAAATTTAACACTACTAAACTCTTTAATATTATCGTTTTAAACAATTATTTTAAACATTATTTATTTATTCAATTTATTACAACAGTCGGTGTGAAAATTCTTTAAAAATGATGCATAATTCTATTGTTTATGAATTACATTGTCGAGCTACCGGCTTTGCGTGTGGACTGTGGCGTCAATAATTCTTCAATTGCCAAGTCGTGAGATATAAAATTCATATAACTCTACATAACTTATACGATTTTATTTCAATGTAACGATTATACAGGGTGTCCCACTGTGGGTATACTAAGCTCAAAGGAGGTTATAGTTTTGCATACGCTGAGTACGTAAAAAATACTTATAAATTTCTAGATGCATTTTTTTTCAAAAGGATGAATTCTTAAAACTCTTTGTGTGCACCCATAACAAGAAACCCGCCCAACTTTGACACCAGCACGTGAGCTATTTTTTAAGATTATATTTTCATAGACACAATGCTCATATTAGAGAAGCGGTATATGCCGGCTGCGCGAAACTAGAGAAGAAAACATGGATTTACAGGAAAAATTGAGCAAAAAATTTTTGGCGCAATTTTGTTGTTGAAATTTTTTTTAAGTATTTTTTACGTGATTAGTGTATGCAAAAGTACAAGTCGCCTCGCGCTTAGTATACCAATAGTGGGACACTCTGTATAAGCTTCTTATCCGCGATTTCATTGAAAAATACCATGGTCAGTACAACTTCTGCTTACACATTTTATACATCTCTGCTCCTACATTTTATATCTAGGGTAGGTAAAAGGTACACTCTACAATTAGTAAATGTTAAAATGTAAAACTGTTCAGTCCTTCGACATATCCAATTGACTAACAAGCAACTTACACAACGACTTACATCCAAGGAAATAGCAGTATCTAGGTATTACGTATTTTGTAAAAATGTTACGTATTTTGTAAAAATGTTACGTATTTTGTAAAAATGTTACGTATTTTGTAAAATAGGTAAACAGTTCTAAATTCTAATCTGCGTCACTAATCCAAATTATCCACAGATCACAGAAACTCTCTATGAAATAATCAGGGGTTCAGCTAACAACGACTATCACACGAACAACCGAATATGTTTTTAACCAATTTTGGTTCAACAAACAAACTTCCCCAAAAAAATTGGAAGTTCATTCGTAGGCATGCGTGAGTAGCCTACTAGATTATGCCACTGTCACACCAATATTTTTGCTGGGCTATTATCCAACAGTTAATTTCCCAACTAAGTACATAAAACCATTTATATTCATAGTGCACTTTATATTGTTTCGCTGTAATCGTTAACGCACGTAAAACGTCACACTTACGAGTTACGTCAATAAGTATGGCCTTTTATCACTTTCTAAGCTCAAAACATACTCAGGTTGTACGCAATTCAAAATGCAAAATTTGATCTCAACCGTAACATTATACATATTATGTTCTTTGGAAGCTGTTGTTTTAGCACGTTTTATAGAGTTCTTATTTTTCAGTTTATTATTTTATTGTTTTAGTTTTAAAACTTTCTATATTCTTACATGACTGTTAATAGAACATCAGAAACATTACGATATTTCTTCAGCCACATCCACTATATATAACTGAACAGATTTCCATGAATGGAGTACCTAAGTATGGATAATTATTAATTTTATCGTAACAACATAATGTCTGTATTTTTAATGTAGTCGTGTTTTCTTTTATTTTCACTATTCAAATCACTTTTTTCTGTCATTATTTATCCCTTGGTATTCTCTAAAGTCTAACCAGAAATTAAAAAAGACAATACCTAATAACTAGAATGTTTTTTTTTTATACATACAGTAGTCTACTTTGATGGGAAAGAATGATGTTTGTTGGGGTCAAAAAATACTTTCAAACGAACATTGAAAGTAAAGTTAGGAACAAGAGACAGTAGGTACGTAGTAGTTAGGTAGGTACCTTTGTAATGATTAGATCGAATTAGATGAAAGTTGTTTTCTTTTACGTTGTACGTTCTAATAAGGTACGCAAGTGAATGTGTGATTATAAATTAGCTATGGTTTATGCTTAATTTTGTGCTTGTTAATATTATTTCGTAAGCCAAATGTAACTTACGGTGTCCCCGAGTGGGCATTAGTCATTAGGCATTAGTGAGCATCATACTAGAACAAAATTAGGATATTGGTTATCAAAAAATATCAATTTATCAAAGACCAGTCGGTACTTTCGTCGTAATGTGGAAAGACGACTTATATGAAATTTTTGATATTTTTTAGTCTACACATGCAATATCATATTATACGGGTAAATGGTTTGCATCATCGTTCTATAAAATTATAATATCTATTATTGTATAAAATTATAATATCTATTATGTGTGAGAAGTTCTTCCATAAAATATTTGAAACCTTATTCAGAACAAATGATTACCTAGACATATAAAACACAATTTAGTAGAGCAATATCACTTGAATATTTGCGTTACATCAGTAAATAAGATAAATGTCGTCTGTTTTAATAACAAACATATTATATACCTATTAGGCTTAGCTATTAGGTATATTTGTACTTCTGTCTTTTCTCAAATTTGCTTTATGGAATCACATAGAAAGCACAGATATTATGCCTTAGGTATTCACATGACCATGATGTACCTACTAGACTATTACCGTACCTATTGCACCTGATTCCTGTAAATTTTATGAATATCCCATATCCATGCTTATTACCGATAATGCAATTGTGTATGTGTTATATACCTTTACGCAATAAGTCTGCCGTTGGTTTTATTTACTCGAAGCGCTATCGCAGGAATGCGGTCGCGGCCATAGTCAGTTTACGAGTTAATGAATCATTTTTTTATCAATCACTAAACCAATGTTGACACTTGACACTACCTTTTTTGAATGAATAATCAACTCTTTTAAAGGGTTTTGAGCGGTAAGGTTCATGTGGGTTCATAGGTACTACTGCTTCAATTATGCTAGGTAGAGACATAGAGTCATAAAGGTTGTTAGGGATTTTAATACATTCTTGTTGTATATTTTAAAATGTGATAAGCTCACAAGGATGATCAATTAAACAAACTTATTTGTATTTTTTTTTACTTGGGTAGAATTATTAATATAGAAAGGAGCTAAAAGCTTGTTTTAATTTCACTTTATAGAGAAATCTCTCCAAAATCAATTCATATTTAGGTAGGTATAATGAGTAAACTTATTGATCATTATTTGTTATGATATTCTGTCTCAAAATATCGGAAAAGCTGTTAAAATTTAGGAATTTTACGGTATTTTATACAATTAACACAACTCCAAATTAAAGAGTTAAGTAATTATGATTGAATTTCTTTCGTAATTGGTGTAATTTAGATAGGGCCTAATGTTTATTTCATTTATAGTGATTAGGAAGGTACCTACGTGAAATTGATATTCTAATAAACGTAAAATTGTTTTACTACGCGTTCTTTATCGAATTTATTATGACGTCACAAAATCATTAAATATTATTAGGTAGGTATAAGAACATCGTGTATACTAGTTTCTATTGAATAATGCATGATGTCATTTAGTTTATTTAATGTTACCTACTATAATTAATATCTTTTAATCTAGTGACTTACTTTCCAGCCTATTCTTTCGTATATTAGTTTGTATATAATATACAAACCCATAAATGGTCAGGCTGACCTCTTGTCCTCTTATCTAGTGTGATAACTTGAAAGACAATATTTATTTTTTGAAAATATAATAGTTTATTATAGTAGATTAATAGTAGTTTGAAGAAGGGCGCGCAGGCGCAGGGTCAGCGGCCGCAGTGCGGGCGCGGAATTCGAGCTATGTGTATGAAATGAAAGTGGCCGCATCGTGAAAGCGCGCGCATCCGCAGCGGTAGCAAGAGGACGTCCACAACACTCACCATCAATAAACAAATCCAATGTTATAACTCGCTATGGCACTTTATTCTGCAGTAAAACTCATCCATAGGCACATCACTGAACACTACGCGCGATTGTACGGTAACTTCGGAGCGCATCAACAGTGCGCATAGTCTATAAGCGCGTAGAATCGACTGAGCGCAGAGCGAAGTGAAGAGGGCGCGTGGGTAGGCAAAGGCATGAAGGCACGCGCGGGGCGCGCCTCGGCTTCGGCTTGGTGGAATGCGGCAAGATAGTGGCGCGCGGATACCGGCGAGATACGACTTACGAGGCCCGCTGTAGGCTGGAGCACGAAGCCTCCGTAGATCGCGCCACGCCGTGGCGGCGACGCGCGTGGGGAATGCGCGCTCAAACTCACTCTATTCAAATCATGCTAATATCTAGGTCCATAAGTGAACGCGTAAAATTTTATACACGGTTAGAAATGTTTCAAGTCTACACTGCATATCAGTGACAATAAAACTATGGATATGTTTCTTTAGTATATGTATTATAGTAATTTACCTATTTCTTAAAAATATGCAACTTTTCCCGGAAACACGTAAGTAGTTAGGTTGTGTCGGGAAAAAATAATTTATTTTTTCTATTTATTTCTATATCTAATAAAAAATTTTCTATATTGACAAAAGAAATGATAGATTTTGAAATATTGAAGTCTCTGACTCCCAAACTAGGTGAAAACCTGTATGTCAGGGGTCATAATAACACAATAATGCTTAATAGTTAATATAGTTACTAGGTAAAGAAGAAAGACGTAGAGCGTTCGTAAAATGGTTCGCTAAAATAATATTTAAAAATTTAAAGTGGTGCGGTTGAGCGCAGCGTAGGTACTGTACGACCCTTTGGTTACAGAACCCTAAAAAAAAGTACCTACATATCTATTTTGGTAAATTAGGTAGAGTTGCTTTAGCTCTAGCTTCTAAGCTTGAGCCTATAAAGTAAAAAATAATTACAATTATCTATTGAACACAATTTGTCTACATGTTAAACTCCTTTGGGTATTTGTTTGATGAATTCTGCATCAATGGAACCATTTTTACACGAAGCGCGAAGCACGAAGGTACGTCATATCTATACATATAATAAATCTTTAGAATGGTCAATTCTGTACATTGAAAATATTGAAAAAATAAATAGCAGTGGGTGTTACTGGATCGATACCAAACCCAAATACTTATGTGATTAAAAAAATTTTTGTCTGTCTGTCTGTCTGTATGTGAAGGCATCACGGCAAAACTGATGGTTCGATTTCGATGAAACTTGGTATAATTATACCTTATTATCCTGGGCATAATATAGGATACTTTTTATCCTGGGAAAATACGTAGAAAAAAAATAAATCTTAATTTTTCAGTTTCTTCCATAGACGTTGTTCTGTAAAATCGCGAACACACGGTCCCATACGGGTCTAATATTAATTTAGTGAGAAACGTCTTCCCAGTTCAAATTTTCAAAATGGAGAAATAAACCATCCACAGGAAGACCGACATCCGCGCGGACGGAGTCGCGGGCGGAAGCTAGTAATTCATAGGTATGGTAGGTATATACTTACACTTAGGCACATAGAAACGTAATACGTAATAGCGGCATAATCTAAGTTTTTGATTGCTTCATGCGTAAGTAATAACATAGGTCACAGAGGAATGTAAGTACACTACAATATACAATGCATCATTTATTATCCTATAAATATAATAATGTTATCTTTTGCATGCATCATGAATGTTGTTATTCTATTTTCAGTACTTACTACTTTTAGGCATTACTTATATCAAAAATTTCGTGTTGGGACTTGGGGGTTCATTTTATTTTAAAAGAAAATTCTAATACCAGCTGTGCCCGCGACTTCGTCCGCGTGGAAGAGTGACTGCATATCAATGACTCTAAGCTTTTTTATATGTATATCATAGCTGCATGTATAGTACTTAACAATTACAATAATTGAGTAAACACGTACTACCACAATTAAAACAAATTTCTTTTCCTTCCTTCCTTGTTTATGTGTTTTTTAACAATACATATATCGTGCAGCCAGATCAGCTTAATCGATACTCAGATTATATCAAATCCAGCACCAAATCCAAATTAGATCTTTTCTGTCGACTGTCTCACGCCTGTAGTAACTAAACCGTTTAGACCGTCCAATAAAAATTAAATAAAAAATAATAAAAAAAACCCCAACGCAACGACACCTGCTAATTTTTTTTTACATATTTTCATTGTACAGACATCAATTCTTTTCTACAATTTTATTATGTACTAGCGGTCCGCCCCGGCTTCGCCCGTGGTACACAATATTTACGTTTTCTCTACATAAAAACCATCCTCGTACTTCAAGGAATATAATAAAAAAAGAATTATCGAAATCGGTTCAGCCGTTCTCGAGTTATGCGCTTACCAACACATTTTGCGATTCATTTTTATATATAAGATATGTATTGATGATGACTATCTATATTACTATTAAGATTACTATATTATCATCCTTTTAAAATACATATATCTATTATAGAGGTAATTATAAATTACGCGAAGGGAATTTGATTTATACATTAGATGACATAAGTAATTAGGTACTTGTGATATATTGACTACCTCGTCCAAATGTGGTAATGGCATGCAGTCTGCCCACACGTCTGCTTAAATGTAATAACTCATGATAATATAATGACGACTCTAAGTGACGACTGTACTGTATTTTGTATTATTTTTTATTTCCTCGTCCAACGTTCTTACGTGAACCAAGTATCTAAATATAATTAGCTAGTAACTCTCCTGAGCTTTTCGTTTTGATCTTGGTCTAATAAATTGTTTAATTTTGTTTTGATTTTCCTTTTTAAACTTTCAGTACCTTACAATAATTTCATGACTTTATCGTATAAAAGCGAGTCTTTTCGTTGAGTAATTAATTAAAGTACATCTATAAAACACAAGAAGCTTATATCTAATACACTGGAGAATGGAGATTTCAGTATGAACATTAACTTGTAACAAGAAAATATGACGTTGAATGACGCCTGTATGTTTTTTTATCCCTTTCACACCTAGGTAGTTAGTCATATTTTCTTGTTACAAGTTAATGTTCATACTGAAATCTCCAGTGTATCTTAATACTGTATTATAAAGGCGAAAGTTTGTATGGATGTATGGATGTTTGTTACTCTTTCACGTAAAAACTACTGAACCGATTACAATGAAATTTAGCACACATATAGAGGGTAACTTGGATTAACACATAGGATAGGGATTTCCGGGATAAAAATCTCGGAAATCCCACGGGAACAGGAACTATGCGGGTTTTCCTTTGAAAACGCGGGCGAAGCCGCGGGCGGAAATCTATTTAGATATAAGCTTCTTGATAAAACAGATGTAGGTACATTAAATTTGTCTGTTTCCCTGATAATTCTTTTTAACGGATTCGAGTCTTCAAACAGACCCAACGGGAATCAAACTATAATTTATATATATATTTTTTTAATTGAACTTGAATTCATATTGATTTAAGTATTAACCTTTCTAAATTAACTCACGTAGGAAATCGATAAAAGGATCGATCGAAACGAAATGTATTTCTTTTTATATTCACAAAACTCCTCAAAACTCAGAAGCGTCGTACAGTTACTTCAATATCTGTTTGTAATTTTTATCTGCAGCAGACTAGACAGGTGTCAGAATCAGAGTCATTGTCTGAATATGACATCTGTCAACATGTCAGACGTCAGTTGCCCCTTGCTAATATATTATTGTCACAACTCACAAGACACAAATCACAATAATATTTCAAATTCGATTTTTCTCAGCATAAATAGATACATTTGCAGTTACATTCTGATTAAATTAGTCTTGTTTCATCATAGATTTATTGTGGCTAATATACCGGTAGTAAGTGGTGAAATGATGACTGTAAAATAAACTAAAACTTTTACTTTTACGTGTTACCGATCTATAAAAATAAATGTCAAAAGTATACAAAGAAAGGTGAAAGATCATTACAATTGATAGTCTCAATGTTTGAGCCTTAAAATTAACGATGAGAATAATAACAAGTGGCCGAAAAAAATATAAGATAGCATAAAAACAGAATAACTTGTAAAGTGTAGTATTATCAAAATGATTTTTTCAAAAGCAATGATTTCGCTATTATGTGTTCTTTTGTTGTTATCTATATTTATGGCAAATTTAATGAACAGTATAGCCACAGATCATAATTTTAACACTGAGAACAAGTATGAGGGTGAAAACTTCACAAACTACCTAGGTAAAAAGTATGGCCATATCACAGATACACCAAATAATCTCGTGTGGTTCCTTCAGGTAAGTTAGTGGTTAATGTAATTGACATTGTAGAGATTATGCTTCTCCTACTTATTTTGTACAATGATTGCAGATCTCAGACATACATATAAGTATATTCCGGGATCCTGGTAGAATATCACAGTTCCAGCAATTTTGCGACAATACAGTCAAACAAATAAAACCCCTGCTTGTTTTGGCTACGGGTGATCTTACGGATGCTAAAGCCAAAGACAATTTAGGTAGCTCGCAAGTGAAAACTGAATGGGTTTATTATCACAATATAATAAAAGAGTCCGGTGTAACAGAACAAACAACTTGGTTAGATATAAGAGGAAATCATGGTGAGTTATTAGTCATTATTATCAATTGTAATTGTGTTTATCATGCTTACAAACACCATATTTTTACATATTGAAAAAATGTCACTATATTGTTAATTATTAGGCCTATATAAGATCCTTTAAGCGCATTTTGTAACAAAAAATTGAGATAAATTTATATTATGAAAACTTTAAATATACTGAAAAATTTACAGATTGAACAAACTTCTTTAAATTGTACATGAGTTTACTTACTGGTTAATAAGAGAACAAGAAAAGCTCAAAGCTAAATATAAATTATATTTTGGCCCTGACAAAAAGATTTCTAATGTTTTAAATATATGTATACTTATGCAAAAATCTCTGTTTTTATTTCATGCTTAAATTTGTTTCAGATAATTTTAATATTCGAACAATAAATTCTCAAGAGAATTATTTTAGAAATTATTCCGTTCAAGGAACAAAAAATGCTAAATCTTATGTTCATTTTATGAAAGACAATGGTGTAAGTGTAGCCTTTCTGGGCATTGATGCTTGTCCTGATCCTGGATTGAGAAGACCCTTTAATTTTATCGGTATATTAGATAGTCAAGAGCAACAACACATTCAGAAATTAAAAACAGAAGCCGAAAGTAAGGCTGACCATATAGTTTGGTTTGGGCACTATCCTACTTCATGTATTCTGTCTTTAGAGTGGGAGTCTCAAAGATTAAATGTGAGACAGTTGATTGGTAGTGCTAGTGGTTCCCAGGTCTATGTCTGTGGGCATTTACACTCAATGGGAGGTCTTGTTCCAAGAATGTACACAAAACATAAAAAAGGATATTTGGAGCTCGAACTTGGAGACTGGAAAGATAACAGGATGTATCGGTTGGCAGCTATTGATCACGGCATGTTTTCCTTTGTTGATCAGAAGCATAATGTTTGGCCTGTTGTACTTGTAACAAATCCTAAACATGCTAGGTACACTATGCCTGGAAGAGAACCGCTGCATTTGATACCTGACTCCACTCACATAAGAATTTTAGCATTCAGTGATGTAAAAATGGTATATGTTAAAATATCCTTTGATAAAATAAGTTGGCTGGAGTGTAAATCTGTTAAAGGACCTCTGTATGTGTGTGATTGGCTTCCACATTTATTTATGACTGGTCTTCATAATTTATATGTAAAGGCTGTAGATGAAATAGGAAAAGAAACAAATGTTGTTCATCCGTTTACACTAGATGGGACTGTATTGAAATTTGAAGTGACTCCTAGAATTTTATTAATGCTGGATGCAGGTTCTGTGGTAAGTTTTTAGACTTTAACAATTGCAAATTTAATATTAATAGGGCTTATGTTATAAATATTTACTCATAAATATTTTTTTTTTTTAGTTTCAGGTAGTATTTGGGACTCTATTAATAGTTAATGTGATCCCATTAGTAATATTGCGATTGCAAAAATCGCCACCAAAATACCGCAGAAGGTGTGGTCGACAAATTTTACGAAGAGTTTGGTTATTAAGCAAAATTGACAGAGTATTCTATCCAATAGTTTTATATGCAATTTATTTACCCTTTGGACCGTGGGCGATTGGAGAGCTTATTGATGGTTACATAGGTGCTATATTTGCTTGGGGAATTGTCATTAAAGGAGCGTTTTTACCAGAGCCATTTACATATATGTATGGCAGTGTGCAGTTGATGTTTGTGCAAATACCGCTAATATTTGTATTGGCACATTGCCTAGAAACTCGATTGATGAATCAAAATCTTCAAGGTTTGAGAAGAATTATCAAGAATTTGCCCTTTATTTTCCTGCTCACAATACAATCTTTGCTTGCATATTTCTTTTGGTTAGAATATGGCACAATATCTTTTCTCCTCAGTCCACTGAGAACATGGAGTGTCGGACTAAGCACATTACTTTGGTATAAAACTTTATCTTTACCACCAGATTACTGCAGGTAAATAAATTATAACAAATTATTTAAGTATATATACATTTCTACTATTAAATGGCGCATAATTTTTAGTTTTTTGATATATGATATATTGTAGGTACTATACCTACTTGTGCCAAGTTTTTGTTTAATAGCATTTTATTGTATTAGTAAAACTTACTAATACATACACAATTTTTACAGGCTCTAACAGTGCTATTACTTTGTTAATTGTCTATATTATTTTATAAATAAATATTATACTGATATGTTTTTATTGCAGGCGACTACAGAAGCTGAATGAGTTACCTTCGTAAATATACAATTGTATATTTATTTGTATGGAGTTGTAAAACTATGCATTTTTATTGCATATACAAGGCTGTACGATATAGTCACTTGTTAAGTTGTATTTGTTAATTTGCACCAAAGAGTCAATATAATGTGTATTTAAATAATACAAATAACCATTCCAAACTGCTAAGATTATGTAATGCAAATGAAAAAAAAAAATATTGAAATTTATTGTGATATAACTATGTTATGTGTGTACTAACTATGTGTGTGTAGAAAATCAAAACCTAAAGACAAAATCAATTAGTTAGTAACACTCTATGTCAAAAAATATATTATATTTATGTGTTTTAGGAATATAATCTTGTGAAAACATTATATGAATGTAAGAACGTAGAAATATATTCATTATACGTATTTGCTATACAATCAAATCAAAAATAAACATAGATATTTTCATAGACTCAGATATAAAATAACTCTAACAACCTAACTAAAGTAGTAGTTCCTAATATAAGTATTTCATTTGACTGAGCCATTGAGATGGCTCTTAGCTAAATTATACTTTTGTAATGTATTATGTGTATAATAATATATAATGAAATATGTTTGTCGTAAAGATGAAATATTGTCGACTGATTTTGAGATTCTTTGTGCATTTTACACATGGATATATAGTAGGTATACTTATGTAATGTATTACCAGTTATATATTATTTCAACAGTATTTTTTTATTTTAAACAATGTTAATATTAATAAATGTAAATTGATAGATAAAATATTTTCATGTTGTCAATTTTGTTGTACATAAATGTGATTTTTGTTTAACCAGTGCTAATAAATGTATATTGTGAATAATTGTTGTTTTTCTTAGGGTCCTTAAATAATTTACGACTCGACTATATGATACACGTTCAATAAATAGGTTATAGGTAGTATTTATTGGCGGAATACAGTAAATGTGTACAGGAACCTAAGTCTTGCATTAGCAAAAAAATATTTCGTCTTAGTGGATTTTACTGTAAGTCTTAGGTAAATGGAAAAAAATGAAAACGATTTTATTATAAAAATATATATTATTATGATCAGTTTTATCTTACTTCTATATACACAGGAAAAAATAATTCTGTCACTATATACCTAGGTATTAACTATTTATTACATCATAGAGAGCTGATAATTGTATCTACTAATACCGGTTAATTTGTATAAAATAAATACATATTACTTATTGAAATATTTTTCTTGATTAAATTGTACTTTTCACAATATCATATTGTGAAAATGGAATTGATTATATGTAATTTCACACATAGATTCAACATCGTCAATACCATAATTACTTGTCAATGGCGTACTTTGCTAGATGTAACATTTCTAGAGATCTTTTCACCTCCAGAGTACGGAATCCCGCATCCATACAATGCCAGCCACTTTTTTCAAATCTCTTCATCTTAATGTCATACGGTTTACTAAACTTAGTTTACTTGAAGTAGGTAGGTACTTATTAAAGGACCACGCTGAGTCTCCCTTTTGTCGGTATACGATAAAATGGATACGGTAGATATATTATTATGTACCGTATGACGTATCCTATCGCAAAGCGTCCTACGTTTACCATACCTTATCCATTGCCTATCTGTTCTACAAATATTCTAGTGTCTAAGCAATTAACATAAAATCTAGTTCACGTTGTAGAAGCGCTAGATATCAGTTACAAATAATTTCATTAATAATAATTAATCACCATTCCTTGAGCCCATATCAGTTCCGGACTACTTCCTACTGCAGGGGCATAGGCCTCATTCATTCATTACAATACAATAACGGGTCGCAATAAAACAAACAACTGATAACTATGAAATATACTATTTTATGGTAGAGAATAATGATATTCTTAACAGTTAATTATCACAGATTTACCCTTTGTTAAAATATAATTGTATAGATTATAGACTTAACGCTATAAATAACAATCACCGATATTAATTGTATGAGAATTATGCTTATGTATTATATTAGAATGTTTATTTTATGCCTACCCTAAACTTCGATTGCAGCAACCAAATACTGAGAGCATTTCAAATATCTTATTCTATGTAATCATAACACAATTACCATGTGAGCTCCTAATTAAACTTACTTAGTAAGTACCTATCTATCAATTTTTTTGATAATTGCATGTTTGATTGATCCGGGTTATAGGTACCTACAGTTATTTACATGCTTTGTGCACTCTATATCTTAGGATGCATATTAACGATATTTTCAATAGTAATATCCATATCACTAGAGCCATAGTATCGTTAACATAATTTCCTGATAGGCCCAAATATTCTAGATAATATTTTGGGTCTTTAAAAAGGCAGAGAATTTTGTAACATGGCAACTTTTCTCGACCAAATCCGTACACGGTTTGCAGGAATGCGTCGAAGGCGTAGCGGAAGTATGATATGAGCGCAAACGGTTGGAGATAAGATGGCATCTCTTTGTAGGGGATGAAGAATTCTGAGAACATTAACATTGGAATGTTCGCGGCTGGTACTACGAACAGGCCAAGCTGGAAAAAAAGAGACATTAAATATTTGATTAAAAAAGTTCTTTGACACATGGCAACAAAAATATGTACATAGTATGAGCACTTTGGTTACCCAAATCGATTCAGTGACAGATCTACGCTATCCGAACAATTATTAGATACTAGCGGTCCGCCCCGGCTTCGCCCGTGGTACATATTTCGCAATAAAAGGTAGCCTATGTCCTTTCTCGGGTATCAAAATATCTCCATACCAAATTTCATGCAAATTGGTTCAGTAGTTTAGGCGTGATTGAGTAACAGACAGACAGACAGAGTTACTTTCGCATTTATAATATTAGTAGGGATTATTTAGGTGCAATAACAATAATATAACTCATATCGATACATAAAAAATCTACCTTGACTCCACAAGCGGCACCGACCACTAATCCGAAGGTTTGCGCCAATATTGTAATTAGGGTACAAATGAGCCAAGCTAGAGCTAATCGGTTCATTTCCATTGGCTGAGATGTGAAGTACCACGCTGGGAATACGAACACTGAAGCACATAATAACTGAAAAGGAAAACAATTTATTAAATATAACTATGAAAATCTCTGATATTACCTAGGTACATTAATAGTAGGTAATATAGTATTGTATTATCTGTAATATTAGGTACTGTTTACGTACACATTTAAGTTATAAATTCAATTTACGAGTGCCAGGAACGTTATACTACCTGTAATAATATATTGCCAGTAACCGACAATGTGATCCTGATCACCTTGTAGGTTCAAAATGATTTGAATATGGCCCCTTTTTTTTCATGTTCGTACTAAATTAGCGAGTCCGAATTGTAATGTATTTTTAAAGAGTCCTTCTAAATGTGAACATGCTAATATTACAACTACCAAGAAAACATAATTATGTATGTAATACTTTATGATTACGGTGCTTTAACATTTGTAAATTGCACGTGCATTCTGCACTACCATTTTATCATAATATCATGAGCATATAAATTGTGTGGTGCAAAAAGGGAAATTCTAAAAAAGAAATTAAAACATACCTGTATAGGCAGATCCACTATTATTTTCGATGCACAGTAAGTAGATAAATAATACCATTTGTTTAAATGTTCTTGTATCACAACTGTGGCTTCCACTGGGACTAAAAATGAAAATTTTGAATTCATTAAATATTTAATAGAGGTTAGAGCTGCATTATATTTGTAATTATATATTAATACTATTTAATTATTGAACTTACAAGTATGTATCGTAGGCATGGCATTCGAGAAATATAGGAAGAGTAAGAAGAAGAATAGACAACCAGTGTTGGAGATTGTTCTGCCGCCATCTTGTCCTGCGCCTTGGTATAACGCACCAAGCAGTAAAGCGACAATGAAATGTGTAACAACTCGAATCTGGAAGGAAAATAGGTAATAAATATAAATAATAAAGCACATTGAAATACAATCAATGAACATGCAGAAGATTATAATAGGAGAGATAAGTACGAATATGATACCTATAAAAATTATTGTTATATAATATATATATCTGCCTATTGTGGTATATACCACTGTACATATGTACATGTGAAGATAGTTCTAAGATAATTAACAACAAACAGTTGTCTGCTTAAACTTGGAGTTATTTATTTATACGTGTTCCCTGTACATCACACCTATGTTGATTATGTAGTACCTACCTACCTATGTAGTAGGGTTTATTGTTTGGTAAAACTCTATACATTATAAAGCTGAAGAGTTTGTTTGTTTGTTTGATCTCGGGAACTACTGGTCCGATTTGAAAAATTATTTTCGTGTAAGATAGCCCATTTATCGAGGAAGGCCATATGTATCATCTCGCCAAGACCAACAGGAGTTGAGCACTGCGGGTAAAACCGCGGAGCACAGCTAGTAAGAAAATATGCTTTACAAACCTGTGTCAAATGTACATCTCTTAAAGCTCCTAGAAACCCTCTCCATAGCAGAGATCTTATCTGTTGTCTGTATCCCGCTGCGTAGCCCTTCATTTCGAAAGGCGTATTAGATTTCAACAAAGCCTCTGCTTCTGGTGAATTAACTGTAATTTTTTATGAAAACCTAAGTGAAAACATGCCTTATGTTCTAATATTCTTTTCACTTACTATTTTTATTTTTATTGTAAAGATTAAATATGGAATTTAAAAAAATAACTTTGGCTTTATTAACTAGGGTAACTAATATTTCGGTTTTAAATACGTAGGTAGTATGCATTTTATTAAATTGCAGAAAAAATTGTCTTAGAGACAAAGCTTTGCCAGAAGAGCTTTTTCACGTTGTTAATTTTGAAACATAATTACACTTTAATAATAAAAGTATCTAATTTGCAGTGAAAATCCTGTTAGCTTCTTTTAAAATAACTTTATAGTTTATACCCATTTATACCTTTTTCATGTTTTTGTTGGATAGTTCCCTCAGTAAGTTTTCTCATTTCAGACGCATATGTTTTTGCTTCCTTCTCTAGGAGAGCTAGGTTTCCTGTGTGTTCGCCGGTTGCTATTTCTAGAACTGTAAACGATAAATATTTATGAATAAAATAAATTTTGCATTGATAATACTCATTTCCTTT
>CAJQZN010043570.1:0-11515 GCA_907164685.1 Colias eurytheme | reverse complement strand
GTTCAAACAATACTACTAACGATAATCCGCCATATTGTAATAGTGTGGGCATACGAATCCAGATTTCTTCAACGTCTCCGGTAAATCGGAAATGGCGCCCGCGTATATCGTCCTCCCATTGGCCAATAGAATGACGTCATCAGCGGAAGTGAATAGTTGTGAAGACGGTTGGTGGATCACACATGCAACTGTTCGGCCACTGTTAGCAACTGATCGTAGTGCTTGGGCTACAGACATTGACGATACGGAGTCTAGACCACTGGAATTTTTAATTAACAAGATTAATTTACTGAATTTGTTCCAATATTGGTTCTTATCGAACTAGTACTTTGCAAGATATTACAATCATTTTTAATATTTATGCAACTTAATAATTGTTATCCATTGGTTTACAATTATTAAGTTTGCGGCCTTTATTATTTCTGTCTGGTGAACGCCTTCTACAAATGTAGATCCAGAAACTTTTAATTAACTTTCAGGCAAATGCCCGAAATCCGATAGCATAGATCTAAGTATACCAAAATTCATTAGTTTTTAGACCATTACATCGCAAAATATAACATCACACTTTAATGTTATGTTAATTTCAATTTTCGGTAATGATTTACGTAACTATAAGTACCTATTTAATATTTTAAAGTATAAAAGACACATCTATAAATACATACAAACCTGGTGGGTTCATCCAAAAGCATGATAGTTGGGTCAGTTAGCAGTTCGCAAGCGATTGTCAATCGTTTTCTCTCTCCGCCCGAAAGAGCGCCGGTTCTTGTGTTGAATACTTCATTGATGCCTAATTGCTTTGATACTGATTCAATCTGTAATAGATAGACATCGGATTATATGCACTAACAAAATGCCAAAATATGCATGCAAATATGCACTAAAAAAGGCCGAAATATGCACTAAAAACGACTGATATGCCTAAAATATGCACAATACAAAATCAAAAAACCTTTATTATTTTATATATTTAAATCAAAGATTGTACAAATACAGTGAAATTTTCATGAAATTTAGTATAGTTTTTGTGCCAATATACAATTAGGCATTTTTACCTAATTTTCGAGCGCAAATTTGTGACGTTTGTCACCCGCGAGCCCAGTGTTGCCACCTCAGATCTTTCCGGGCTAAATCTAGCCCTTTTTTGGAATTCAACCCATGTTTTAAGTTTTAGGGTAATCTAGCCCTATTTTGAATAGCTCAAAATTTACTTAAAATGGAGCCCATTTTGTAATTTTTCGCCATTTTACCATGCCAAAATAAGGTTTGTTTACTCGCTGAGCGTTCTGATTGGCTAATAAAGGTTAGTCAACCAATCAAAACTCCCGTTACTTAACGAAATATGCACTATTGGGGAAAAAGGCTAAAATATGCACTAACGCCGTAATTAGCGAGTTTTATGCATTTGCATATGCAAATATGCAAATGCATATAATCCGATGTCTAGTAATAGATAATTAAATTTGCATAGAACAACAAAATAATTTAAATTTGAAAAGTGTTAACCGAATTTTTATTAAGTATAAGTACAGAATATGCGACTGAGATATAATTGACTTACAATGTACATTATGTTCTTATTTTCTGCGGCTGAAATCTGATAAACATAATATGAAAATCCAACTGTAACCTTATTTCTTCATTTATTCAAAGTTTCAATACAGGAAAACAATGCTTTTGTGCTTATATTCAATATTGCCTTTACAAAAAATGTAAGTACATATTTAGATAAATAAACAGCATTGCCTACTAACAGTGTGATTCCTTTCATTACGCGAAGCATTGGGTAGTTTCAAGGATGCTGCGAACTGTAGCGTCTCCTTAACTGTGAGCGTGTCTATAAGAGTAGCATGCTGAGCTACCAACACTACGTCACGACCGGCCCCTAGCACTGAACCAGATACACCAGTTTTTCTGGAAAAAGGAGAGAAATAAAAATTAATACCAATTATTTAAATAAATATTTCAATTCCGTTTTTCGAGATATCATTTATAATTATTTTTTTCAAGAAGTTTTTAACCATTTTGGCATACTTGACCAAGCATATACCTACCCAACATTATGTTAATTTATTTATCTTGTTTGCGTTTTCCGAAATAAGTAATACAAAATATATTTTTTTTATTAAAACAGGCTTCTCGATCCATGATGAATATTTAATTAAACTTTTTGCGTACCACATATGACATAGGTTTTATATGTCACGATTTATATTCATGGTATTATTATTTTAAGACATACTTACATATATACCTATAGTAAACTAGCGGTCCGCCCCGGCTTCGCCCGTGGTACATGTTTACGTTTTCTCTACATAAGAACCATCCTCGTACTTCAAGGAATATAATAAAAAAAGAATTATCGAAATCGGTTCAGCCGTTCTCGAGTTATGCGCTTACCAACACATTTTGCGATTCATTTTTATATATAAGATTTATTTTAAAATCTTTTCATATAATTTTAATTTTAAACAACCATCCGTATTTTCTTATTTTATTTTTCTCTGTATGCAAATTTATGTTTCTCTAATAATTTTCTCTGCAATATTGAGCTAATATTCCCAATAGAATTTGATTGTCAATGAAGTAATTATTATTTTCCCGCCCCATTGCAACTGCGAACCGATCAAGTATTGTTCTGTTGTATTATAGGTACTTAGAGCTCGATTTACGCACGCAAATGGTAATCTGTAGAAATCTTGACGTAAGTAAATGTTGTTCGGTTGTTCCAATTATTTGATTATGGTTGAGCCAATTTAATAGGCAACATTTGACGTCTATCAATTTTATCTTCATAGGGTGGTAACCTGCTTAAAAACATCGATTCAAGCGAATTAATCGATACGGACTTTAAACATTTGTCAATCGAACTTGAAACACGTCAATAATTTATGATGATTTTTATTCCCAAGTAATCAATGCATTCGATTCTAGATGTCAGATTTCGATTTTTAGAGTAACGTCTCTGGTATTTAAAAAGAAAAAAGGTTTATTGACACAAAATTGTAGCGACGTCAGTTCTTTAAATAAGAAAATGTTTATTATGTTTAGAATGGTTTATCAGTAAAATCTAATCCTAAAATTAGTTGCATCGGTCATTATTATTATAAATATGTAATCGTAATTGAAAAAAGTTAAGCAAATGTGCAGTTCTAACAAAACGAAATATCATGTTATTCTATGTCATCGTTACTAGGTTACGTTGTTGAATTTTGTTGAACTGTCAAATGTTGCCTATTAAAATGGCTCTACTATAATAATAGAGAAGGCTGTTAGTACGCAATCTTTTGCACTTGATTGTAGGTATAATCTGTCAGTTAGCTTTACTTTCTTCTGTGTGTTCAGAATTAAAAACCATGACATATAGGAAAAGCTTAATAAAATAAAATTACGCTATGGACAGGGGAGCATAACGTACGTTTTATTGTTCTTATTAAATCTTATTATTTTAAAAATAAAGAACACGCTGCTGTACTGGTTTTTACAGTTCGTTTCCTAAAATAAATTTAAATTGATATTAATTTTCCAATACATACTTCCTTCCAGCAAGAATTCTCATCAATGAGGTTTTCCCAGCTCCCGAAGGCCCCAATATGAAAGTAAGTCGTCCCGGGCGAATGGCACCGCACGCTCCATTGAGAATTATCTGTTCCCGGTCTTGGGGCTCTTTCGTTCTTCTAAACCATGATCGTGCTATGGATAAAAAAGTAAATACTTATTTACTTAAAAATTGCTTTGAACTAGCGAAAATAGCATGACGAAATTATGCTAAGTTTCCCACCCAGTGTGGTAAAGTAAATTTCCTATCACCGTCTAGGCTTCTATTTATTTCCGCAAACAAAAATCATAAAAAAAAGCTCCATTGTGACGTATAATACAATAGAACAAAGAAACAAATTCTCGCATAAAAATATTGGGATTGATTGAATTGATTTCACGATGTAAAAAAAAACACGGGAGAGATATCTATCATAGAGGCGAATAAAACCTAGATTGGTAATCTAACTAGCTTTTAATAGAACTGGTAACGGAATAACAATGTACCAAATTGTGCAAACCAAGTATAAAAAAGCTCATGAATACTAATTTTAGTAATCTTTGTAGCCTGGGCCTCAGACAGGATGTTTTTGCTTCTTTGATTAGTTGCATGGTAAAATGTAGGTACTGTAATTTTCCATGTATTTATATTTTCTATTAATGTAATTATTCATTATAAAAACATTAAAAATATTATCTCATGACATGTATATTTTAAACATACTTAATCTATTTATAAATAATTCAGCTTGCGTAACGATATGAATGAAAAGATAAGTATTGAATGAAATCAAAGCATCAATAAAGCTCTTATAACAGACCATTTTTGTAGATTGTTTTTCGAGGAACAACTTTTATCTACAACATTTTTTCATTAAGTAAATAGCTAAGGTTTTACAGCGCTCCGTAGTGAGTAGGTACTAATTTTCAGTACTCTGAACTATACAGAATGCTTATATTTTGTGTGTACTAATAATAATTTGTCATCAATAATTGTTTTTTTTTTGTTATAATAATATTGTTAATAATTAATTTTGCAATATTATTAATAATTAATTATTGAATCTTCCCCACCACCCAGGAGGTAGAGTCTGGAAGCACGTTGTTTTTTACGTCAAGAAGCAGAGCTGAAATGTTCTGCAGTGTGCTTCTATTGTTCTGGAGTATGGGAAAAGAGCCTATAGCCAATATATGTATAGTTACGAGTACTGAAAAATAGTACCTACTCACTTCAGAGCGCTGTAAAACCTTAGTTATTGACTTAATGAAAAAATGTTGTAAATAAAAGTTGTTCCTCAAAAAACAATCTACAAAAATGGTCTGATATCATTTCTTCGTAAAATGATAAAAAAAGTTTTATTGAAAAATATTTAAATAGCTCTAATTTCTGAACATTTTGGCTTATAACTTTTTTATTTTTAGTTCTACGACAAAAAGTTACTGGACCAAAGTTGTAGAGAATTTAATTTGCAACAAATAATGGTATTTTTTTATCAGATAAATAGTTAACGAGATATTATATCGTAAAAACCATTTCAACCGTTATTTTCAAGATGGCGGCCGTGGGACAAGGGTGGGTACCCCACAAACTTGGTTTTAGCTTAACATTGACCCCCCCCTACATATCAAAAAAACAAAATTGCGTCCTCTAAAAAACGCAAGGTTAGGCCTAAAAATGTAACATTTCAATGAACTAAAAAATAAAAAAGATTTGATATTATTAAATACATACTACATATTATTTAGACGTGCTATTTATTTAATAGGATGGATGTCGGTACCATTTTTAAATCTTTAACGTATGAAATTCGTAAATCCATTTTGAATGGTTCAACACGATTTTTCAAATTAAAAAATTATCGTTTTTATTTAGTTTATTTAGATTAGATATATCCTCATGGACGCCGCATTTAGAATATAGAGTTAATATTTATTAAATCATTTTTAGGATTTTAAATTGGTTGAAATCAGGTTTTATTTTTATTGGTTAGTTACTTTTTTGCATACAAATGATAAATTAACTCTTGACATTCTAATTTATATAATAGGTTTTATTATTTTGACTTCACATCTCAATAAAGAATACAATTTGTTATAGTTTTTGTACATCAACTCAATATAAAACGAAAATTGTAATTGATAATTATGACATGCTCGATATCTTAGCATTTAGTAGGTACCTATGTTATACAAAAATATTAGTTATATTATTATTATTTTAATAATTAAAAATATAAGCGATAAAAATATTTATTATAAATATATAGGTATAATAAATACTTCATTGCATTTCTTGCGTACTGGCGCGATTTGGTCATTTAGGTCATAGTAAAAAGTTAGTTGATGAAATACTTGTTTATATATAATGTGTATATGTTAGGCTAGAGAGCAGCTGTGATTTATTATACCTAGGTGTGTTTCAAGGATGGAAATAACAAATGTGCCTAGTATATAAATAAATACATAGTTAAATACAGATCACTGCACTCGTTATGTAAAGTGAAGTGAAGGCAAAATACGTGTTTGGCCGATTTAATAACTTATTTGCATATTATGTACAAATATATTGTATTAAATTACTTCACGTGATTATGATAAATAACTGTGAGAAGGTTGCAGGTTTGTATATCGTTAGAAGATACGATCAAAATAATTATAAACTATAATGTATTTTATCATTTTTATGTAGGTACAATGTACAGTGTACACCTAATAAGTAGGTACACTGCAGTTATACCCAGATTAGATATTAGAGGAATACAAATTATACTTATTACACATGACATAATTTTATGTATCTAAATAATACCTATTACTGGTAAACTTCCGACATTTTTTAAATAGTATATATAAACTAGCTTTCCGCCCGCGGCATCGCCCGCGTTTTCAAAGAAAAACCCGCATAGTTCCCGCTCCGATTTTATTCCGGACTTCCGGGATAAAACCTATCCTATGTGTTAATACTAATTAACCCTCTATAAGTGTGCTTAATTTAATTGTAATCAGTAGTATTTGCGTAAAAGAGTTACAAACATCCATCCTCACAATCTTTCGCTATATATATATTAGTAGGATAGGATAGGATAGCAACCAATTGGGTGATTATAGATAATAATCTTAAAGACTGAACTTATTAATTACCATTTACCTACACGCGAGTTGGACCGACTACAACAAAAATCTATATTTTATTATAATTTTATTAAAGTGAAACTTTTATTACATCGTGCATCGTCTCAAACTTTTTGGTCTGTGTAGCGCATGTCGCGTGACATGCGCGTGACGGTCGAACCGTACGATACCTAATTATCGTACAAATACAATAATTATGTGCCTAAGTTTCACTTTTACAATGGTTTCATAAAACCACACAAGTTTTTTAGATATATTGTTACTTTTTTCAATGAACAACTCAACATTTACATCGTTTTTTAGCTTTTTTTATTTTCTCATATAATGATTAAGTACATTCTTTTTGTCCAGTTATAGTTATCTAAAACGAGATACAGATATAAGCTTAGCAGATACCTAAGTATGAAAAAATACTAAGATAGTTGTAATTTAAAAGTTAAATTGAAAAAGTTGAAATAATAAACAAACAAAAGATAAATAACTTTTTAACGCATAATGAAGGTGATATACCTACTGGCTTTACATTTTACATTTTTATCGGTAGGGTAGAATATACAATATAATAAAGTTATTTTTTTTATCTCTCCGACATAATGTCATTTTTATAATGTCCTTTTTTGTAAGTAAAGGTTGAGGATGAATTAAATAAAAGGTTTATTCGATTGATTCGACTGAGTATATTAAAAATAGGTAACTTGTTGGTTGAATGACGGCTGTTGACGGACGTAGAATGGTTTTTATGTCATTAAAATTATTTTTATTCTTTAACGTATAAAAACTTTTTCTAACATAAAATTAAAACGCCTTCAAATAATCAGAACTGGAAACCAATAGGAAGGCATTATCGTTAAATAAAAAGCAACACCCTAGTCGAGTCGAAAGTTCAGAGGTAACAAACAAAAAAATAAATAAAAGTAAAGTGAAATTGAGAACCTCCAGTTTTATTGAAATCGGTTGAAAAGCTTTATACATATATAAAAAAAATAGGTTTATATAAATAAAATCAAGGCATAATTACTTTAAAATTTAAATAAAATATAATAGCGAAACGTGCTTTACACATAATATTTTCCTTGAATAAAAATGTAGTCATTGTACCTATATTTATTGCATGGGCTAAGATCAAGGCAGCAGACATAAGGAACATTTAATGTAAAAATATCTTTATGACAAGTTTTGATTGTGTAAAAGGTAAAAACTACATAGGTAAAAACTACATACATATAGTTACTAAAAAATAACATCATACATAATCTGTGTACATAATATTATGTATGGAGGTGTTATTTTCAGATTTGAAAAGAAAATTTTAATTCTGAAAGAGTTGTTGGATTAAGGGTGTGGTTCATACCGGTAAAACGGTACTTTCACTTCAAGGGCACATTTGACAATTTTAGGGGCTACTTTGTGTTTACCCTGGAACTGAGAAAGATCCTAGGACGCCGTACAGAACAGTAACTTTGAACAGAAAACAAAAAGGAAATAGAATATGTCGGGAATTTGTGCTTTATGCATTTTATAGCCCAAAGTTATTTCTCTATTGGAAAAAATCGGGATAAAATTTAAAAAAAAATTACTTAGTAAACCAGACCGATTTGACGTGTAGGCGGTGTAGGTACTTGTACAAAGTTTATTTTGGTAAGACAAAATACAATAGCATTTACAATTCATAAAAATTTCAATAATATATTCGCGTTTTTGGATCACTACAGTCCCGTTACAATGACACAGCATATTTTTGGTATCTACTGACTTGGATATAAAGAAAAAATATCGTTTAGTTTCAGCATAAACTAGAGTTTTATTTTCGAATGCATTAAAATTATTGCATAGCCAATTAACTGTGCAATTAATTTTAAATCTCTTATGCTGGCCATACACCATACTTCCTATCGTCCAATCGGCATGACGCTGTAGCTTGATCCAATCTGCAGTTTGTCCATAGAGACCACACACACAACGTTTGAATTGTCCAATCGGCAGCAACGTTCAGTTGAAGCCATGGCGTCACCGGTGACAGACGTCGATGTTTTAGCCGTTTAGGGCGTTTTATTCGTAAAAATGAAACAAAAAAAGGATTATATGCCGGGAAGATTGTTGTTATATATATGTACCTATTTAATGAGAAGTACCCAATGTGTTAAGTAATCTGGTACTTCATCTATCTCTCAAACAAATCTTATCCAAATCCGTAACCGTAGACATCTAAACATCCATATCTTAATCTTAATACTATTATAAAGGCGAAAGTTTGTATGGATGTATGGATGTATGGATGTTTGTTACTCTTTCACGTAAAAACTACTGAACCGATTACAATGAAATTTAGCACACATATAGAGGGTAACTTGGATTAACACATAGGATAGGTTTTATCCCGGAAATCCCACGGGAACGGGAACTATGCGGGTTTTCCTTTGAAAACGCGGGCGAAGCCGCGAGCGGAAATCTAGTACTTTCATATTTATCGACCAAGCGAGCGAAGCGCCTATGCTTCAGCTTGGACCATCGAGATATATGTACTACTAGAGGGGTTATTCCAAACAAAAACATTGCGCGCGGCCGATGTGGTGGGGTACGTGTGGAACGAGCGAGGCGTGGCTTCAAGTTCAAAGATTAAGCAATGCCTGCAGATGCGACACATTGTGCAATCTGTTTACTCGGTACTATCTGGTGGTACTGATACTAGGGAATTAATAAAACGAGGATTTTATATTAAACTATGTATTTTAATTTCCTTTAAATAATATCAATTTAGTAAGCTTTTGTCGTTTTGTGTAGTAATCAATAGTTTTATCAGTTTTTGCTTCATGATGTAATCGAATTTTGGAGTATTGGTTTATAATAGCCCTAATTAAATGGATACGATGATTCAATGTTGATGGCGTTTACGTATAAGAAACTCACATTTTGAAAAATCTCACGTGAGATTCGAGGATGGGGGAGGGGTTGAATAAATTCTCACGACATCTCACCAGGGGGGGAGGGAGGTGCAGAAAATTTTAAAAAACACCTCACGTAATTTATGGACGCCCCCTTACTCGATCACAATTTTTGTAACTTTACTATAAACGGAACTACATTTAAAAATATACTTTATTTATTGAGTTATAAGGTTGCTTCCATTCTGTTTATTTACATTCTCAAAAACATCAATCGCCGCAGAGGTGGCTTGCGACAAAGGCGGCTTGTGTCAAAGGCCTCGGCGATATCATTTAAGAACATAATATTATGTACTTTAGGCAAACTTGTAATAAGATCTATTTTACTTTCTTATTAGTCCATTTGACAAGGATATTGGGTAAGATACCTATTGGAATAATTTTATTATTATGTATGTACTTATTAAATCCGCGAATAAAAAAAATTTTTAGCCGTGAATATAGAAATTGGGTCGCATTTTTTTTAATCCGCGAATAGTGAAAACACGAATAAAGGAAGCGCGATTAAGGAACTTTTACTGTATTAGTTTCTGTGAATGTTGTGTTTATTTGTAATTGTTGTGCATAATAATTTATAAATCCTATTGGAACAACTGTTGATTAACCTTTTTTTAATAAATAAAAATAGGTAAATAAATAAATATTACTTAATAACCTACCGTTTTACTTTGCGTAGTCGGGTAAAAGTATAAATATTTAGGTACTACACCACGGTAATCTTTCCTAGTAGATATTGTATATACATAGTTAAAAAAATCCAGTTACATTTTTTTAACAGACTCATCGATAGTGTCACGTCTGTGCTGTTAGTCTATGAAAAATGGCGCGAAACGCAGAACGCGTGGTGATTTTTCGCAAAATGATAACAATATTAGTAAAATGCATGACTTACTCATAATAAGGAAATTTACTGGTGAAAAGTCACTCCTCGGGCTTTGTTTGTATTATGGGAACTGTTAAAACAATATCTAAGCAAACACGAAGGCATTTTGAACAGAGCAATAACACGTGTTGACGCGGCAAGCGGGGGGCACAGTCCGACACAGACTAAAGAGACTTGTGATTCTTACCTCTAGCTCGTGTTAAAGAGAGTGTAGTAGCGATCGCCTCTCTAGTACGTAGTACATTCTATCTCGATGGCTTGGACGAAAAATCTTGACCAGACTGAAGTGACGATCGCATACCGCCATACACGGTCCAATCGACATGATCCAATCGCCATGATCAAGCCAAAAGAATCGAAATTCGATTGTTCCGTCAAGTATAACTATCATGCCAAATAATGCCAATCCACTCCCACACATGGTCAGTTCTAACTGATCCAATCGGTAGCGTCATGCCGAATGGACGATAGGAAGTATGGTGTATGGCCAGCATTACGACCGAGCATAAAGTTTGGTCACATTTAAACTTACATACTTAGGTACACGAACATTTTAACTTAGGTATTATATTTGCGAATAAATTATATGTAATCACAAGGTTACTGTATCTGAACGTACTACAATTATAATTATTTTTTTATAAGTTAAAAGGTCTGTATAAAACACCAGATAAGATAATTGATAGCAGGGTGCAGAGGTCATTAAATATTATCATATATTTAACCCACTGTGCTAGAATAGGCACAAAATTAACTCTAATCATAAGATGATTGTGAATACTAGAAGATATGCAACATTATAATAGACCATTTTATAGAGCCTATTATTTTTATCTATTCATGAAATTTTAATTATAAATGTAAAACTTTTTTTTGTACGATTCTATTTTAGCAAGAAACTTGGTATTAAAAAAATTATATGACGCACAATTGTTGTTTAATTTATGTGGCTATGATAATTAATTGTCTATAAATAATAATATTACCTAACATTAATTATAGTAACGTTTTTTTTAAA
>CAJQZN010043569.1:42738-59616 GCA_907164685.1 Colias eurytheme | reverse complement strand
TAATAGATGAGTAGAGATTTTAATGTTAAAAATAAAAGTTGGTGTTTACCTATAACAATATTAGTCTCTACATAATACATAACACACACGCACACACATTTATTGTATCTCACCGAAGGTTTTAATTCTTATCAATAAGTTATAATATTTTGTCGTTTCAAAAGTGCTTCTCCAAGAAGTCTAATTGAATAAATGAATGTTTGAGTTTGAGTTTGAGTTTATATGAAGTGTAAACGTAGCAAGTTTTCAAACAATTTGCCAATGTACGCTCAATATTATCAAAAATAGCTGTTTTGAAATTAACTTTCGGTACTTTAACGTTTATTAAGAAATTGGAGTTTTGTTGTAAATGAATAAACATATTAGAGATAATAGTGCACAGAACCTACTTTTTAGTAGGTTCTGTGCACTATTATCGCTATAAGATTGTTCAAACAACTGACGATGTCTCTGAAAACCAAATGCTTTACTAATTATTTTAATTGAATTAAAAGTTTAAAAATACCTTATCAGCAAATCTTGAAATAACGTAATATGTACATAACAGTTAAAAATAGTAACTCCAGTCAATATGGAATGCATGCGTTCGCTAGACTTATTGACTAATGTATGTACTTAATGATTTCTTAGTTTACTCATACCTTTTTTGGAAAGGTCCCACCCTCTGATTATCTATCGGTGACACCTTTGTCTCACTAACTATTAGTTCATTTAGTAATCGTTTTGTTGGCGGCGTCATTACTTTCAAGTCACTAATTATTTAATAATGTGATCGATTAATCATGTTTACTTCTAGTGTGATAACAGTTGTTGTGTATTTCACAGTTTCGTGTTTCGCGTTGCAAAATGTTCAAGGGTGAGGCTTTTGTAGTTGTATCTAATACCGATTTCATTTATGCCGTGGAAATTATGTAAATACAACCAAATATACAAATAGGATTTAAACTTTAAAACAAAATTTTAGAGTAAGTTGACGCAGCAGTTGAAATATATTCTACAGATTGGTGGATTGGACTATTCTTTTTATACGATAAATTCTTAATAATTTAATGTATCCGATGAAACGCTGACACGGTGACATTATTCTTCTTATCAATAACGAAATTTTTACATTTTCAGAACAAAACCGGTACTCCAGAAAACTGTGGAAGCATTATTTATCGATAGATCTGATACAACATACCCCGGAACATGCCAAGTTTTTATATCATCAACGAAACAGACTAAAATTTGCAAACGGGAACCAAGCCTACCAAAAGTGTTGCAGACAGCAAAAGCACAGGCGATAAATGCTTGCATTGAAACGTTCCAATATGACCGATGGAATTGCTCTTTAGTTTTCAATAGAAAAGCTAATAAGAGTATTTTCAATAAGATATATAGAGAAACTGCCTTTATCCACGCTTTAATAGCAGCTTCTATAACTCATGCTGTCGCGAAAGGTTGCGCCTCAGGCGATATAACTAGATGTTCTTGTATAGGAACTTTCAAGAACACGTCATGGCAAATGAAAGGATGCGGTGACGATTTCAAATATGGGAAGAAGTTGACGAAGAATTTTCTAGATCTGAAACACGCTGGGAATGACCAGATTGGCGAAATTCTGAAACAAGACGTTCACATCGGTATGGATGCTATCGGTGAACAATTGAAGGAGGTCTGCAAATGCCACGGTTTCTCTGGTTCGTGTACAACGAAGACTTGTTGGAAGAAGTTAGCACCATTCAACTCAGCGATGGGGATCTTAAAGAAACACTATCACCACGCGATTAAGAAGAAATTGGTAAACTATACGACGAAACGTGCTATAGCGCCAAAAGCAAGACGAAGATTGGAGAGAGATAGGAAGAATTTGCTGTATTTGCAGAAAACGCCAAATCTGTGTGTTAGTACGAAGGGCAGGGCTTGTAAAGACAGAAATAATTGTGCTACTTTATGTTGTGGAAGAGGCTTCGTGGTTACAAAAAGGTTTGTTCGTTCTAGATGTAGGTGTAAGATGGTCGATTGTTGTGTTGTTAAATGTGATACGTGCGTGGAAGAAGTAGAAAGTTTTACTTGTAAATAATGGTTAATATTTATTTATAATGTGGCAGATTGGTTTTGAGTCTAGGTGTTCAAAGAGAAAGAAAACAAAATATTTAAAAATTCTTATTATAAGATATTAATTAAAATGTGAAAAAGGAATAGGAATCTGGATTCGTATGAAATATTGAATTAGAAAAGACTGTGATATAATAAGGTTAAGATTTGGAGGGACTATTATCAAAGAGATTTTATGGAAGAACTTAGACCTAATAAATTATTTTGTTATTATGAGCATGTAATTCATTATTTTTTAAAAGTATCAGTTAAACAATTATTAAATTTTTATGTAACATTATGCTTTTTATTTTATTCCAAAATAAGCTACTTAAGCATGTTAAAATAAATTAGTAGGTAATTCTAATTTTAATGTATACCGTTTTATCCTTTCTATACGATTATTTAAAAAAAATAAATACATATTATTTACACATCCATAATATTTACTTCGTTAGTTCATTTATTTTCATACATTTTTAGGTGGTTTTTGCAGTCTATATCACACACATTTATAATAGCGCCATCTACATAAATCTTAAAGAACTACAATCGCAACTGACAAGAATGTCTCGTCGTTTTTAATTTTCAAACAAGGTTTCAATAGTGATTTCAAGCTGTGATACTAGATGGCGCTGTAATAAAAAAGTAAAATTGCTCCTATTTTCTTCGTGATTGAGATGTTTGTTTGTATTATAATCAAATTGAAATTCCTGTTATTCAATGAAGACGTGCGTTTCGCGTGAATGCGGAGCATCGATGATAAGATCTAATGTTCCTTCGCGAAATTTTATATGCGTGAATTATCTTGTTATTTTGTTGCCTTGTAGTCAGAAGGACGTGTTTATGAAAAATAATATTACCTACTTAGTAATATTTGAATAGGCATTTTTTTTACGAACGCCTGCCATTAAAATAATTTATTTTCAAGTTTGATATAAATATGGTGGTAGATACATTTAATTAATTTTACAGGTATGAAAAGATGCTTACTGTAGCTTTAGTCAGTTTGTTTTTGTTCATGCCCGAGAAGCTACTAGAACATACCTAATATTTTTTTATTATATTTTACTTAGACAAGTAAGTAGGTAGTAAGTAGGTACTGCAAAATTTATTGCTACGAATAATAATTTTCATAACATTCTTAAATTTAATGTTATATCCGAGATAATAAATATACACAAACATTAATTAATGTTCACCTAATAATTGTGAATTAATCAAGAATTCGTATATTTTTTACAACATAGCGTTTGTGTGCACAAACGAAATTCGAATATTTACTAAAAAATATTTAATGTAAAATAATCCCCAACCATTATTATTACATCTTAAAAAATTTCAAACTAAATATTCGCATCCGCGTGGGACTGGGCAAATTAATCAAAACGGGTCCGATTTACAAAAAACCTGGTCATAATGACTAATGAATACCACGGCCAGTGTATTACTGGCCTAAAGACCCAACATTATTATTATGACGCCTATAATTGACCCATAAACCATTAAGGCTGGCTCAGATTGTGGTTTGTTTTCGATGCCAACGCACATAATTATAGCGTTATTATTAAAAAGTTAAAAAACAGCAGCTTTGAGATTTATTTATTGAACTTTGGAACGGTACCAGTTGAAATCGAAGTTTGTTGGGTTTGTCGTTGTTCTCACTGTTTCGAGTTTCATGGGATAGGTAAAATGCATTTAGACCGGGAGATACTGACACAAAATTTCGAGTCATTTGTAACAGGATGGCGGTTCTACAGGGGTCTTAGTACGCAATGACAAAAAGAAAAATGATGGTGTGAACGCTGGTACCGGTGGGTTAGTCGCGTGGGCGTTAGTCGAACTCGTCGGAAAAATAGCGAAAGTCAAACGATTTGTAACACAAAAGTTTTAGAATTTACCGATAGCCCATAAAAAAGAAGTAGGCCATAGTGTCATGCCATACTTTTCCGGTATGACTTACAGCCCGCCATACCGACGCGAATGTGTTGATTTAAAAAAAACAATTATTCAACCATTTGTACCAAGCTAACTTTTGCACAGGTAACCATCGTCGTGCAGCCATTTACGAAAATCGCCATGCCATACTTTTTGGACGATTCCAAATGGTCGCCATACCGCCGAAAATCTGCAAATTTTTTTTATTTCGCCTATCTTTTTGTACCAGTATTGCATTTGGCTTTTTGGAGACTATTTGATAAAATGTGACCATTATTATATTTGCCATACTTCTAGTAGGGGGAAAAAGTGCTGTCATACTTGAAAAATAAATTTATTATTAATTTATATAAGTGGAGATTTCCAACACCTAGATCTTTGAAATTTTGTATTTATATTCGTTGATCCTCAAACTTACAGGAAAAATAAGTGCCATACTGTTACAAATCGTTTGACTTTCGCTATTTTCCGACGAGTTCGACTAACGCCCACGCGACTAAGCCGCCGGTACCAGCGTTCACACCATCATTTTTCTTTTTGTCATTGCGTACTAAGAACCCTGTAGAACCGCCATCCTGTTACAAATGACTCGAAATTTTGTGTCAGTATCTCCCGGTCTAATTGTTTTCAGATGGGAGAGTGTTTTGAATTTAATTTAATGACGGTCTGTCAAGAATTTGTAGCCACATGTACAATGTAAAAATTATGAAGAGTGAGTAAGCCTTTAGAGTTTAGCTAATAATAGATAGTAGATAATCTGCTATAATAATCTATTTTGTTGTGCACTTCTATCCTTTTAAAGTTTAATCGATTAAATGATGTGAATTACAACCAAATTTAATATAATATTTTATTTTATGAAAAATACAGAATCGAGAACAAAATGAGTTCGAGTTACAATAGTAGCATCTAAGTTGTGATGGCGAGCCGAGACAATGACTATAAAAATTATGTTATCCCGGCCAATTACAGACTATTATACAAAAGATTTTATTACTTAATGTAGTTTCTCACTGTTATACGAATATTCGGTTTGTTGAATTGATTTTGTTTTAATTCAAATTCATTAGTTGATTATGACAGGAGTTTTATGCCTTTTTATGGTAAGGAGTCTTATGATCTTGCTGTGGAGGTTTGTGGTTTAAATTTAACAGAAAATAATAATAAATTTGATACAGTGATGGTAATTATAGGTGCCAAACAGTACCAAATAATAATGGGCTGATTCATAAGTGTTTCATAAGACAGATAATAAAATATGTAGGTAGTTTGAATCGTGAAGGCAACGACATCATTAACAATCGACAAATTAAAAAAGTAGCATAATGAGTACCTACTTACATTAGGTAGTTACTTATTTTATTTGACTATTTTACTTAACATAACCTACTAAATAAAATACCTAATACATGAATATGACGTCCACTGCGTTAATTGATTTTTAATGCTTTTAAGATACATCCAATAGACTCATTGTAAGTCCCTCAAAAATAGCTATTTAAAGATAATATCATTCATACGTTCACAATCCTTAAGCGAAAAGAAAGTCACAATTCCTTGCTTATAGATAACGCATTCCATTCGATGTATCGAATAAAAAATCGATTCGAACGGAAATCAAACGTCACGATCGATTATTAATGTACGCTTAAACCGATGAAGTTGTCGATAGGATGCATGAAAACGTTAACAAAATAAAAAGTTAAACACTACTTGTTGTTTTGTCCATCTGTCCTGAGTCTCGCTTAATTAATTATTTTAAATACGATATTATGCATATCGTAACACGCATCGATTAACTCGGAATTTCGGTTTATTTGTGATACAATTGTATCTGAGTTAGATAGGTACATACTAATGACATTTTTTAATCAACAGGTTCGTTATTATTGTATTGAATAATCCTCTAAGATTTTTGATCAATTTTATTATAATCTTCTTAAAATGGACAAAAAACAATCTCGTGTCTTAATTCGAAGCTAATTCTTAATGTTTTTCTCGCATTAAAATTGATTAAAAAACATAGGTAGGTACTTCCAGTAAGTACCTAGAGCTTTTTAATATGTTTAAAAAACTCAAGATAGATAACAATAGAGCATCTCACCAAAATGAATTGAGCATTCATTGTGATACTTAAGTAGCATTACACCACCCACAATTTTGCTTAACGTACTAAATACTTAACCAAGTTTATTTAAATTATACAAACCTGCGCAATGCTTTGAAAGTGTACCCGAGTAATCTCTTAAATCAAGTGCTTACGAGTTTGTCCGAGGATTACAAAACAATGTCGTATTCATGGCAGAGTATTTAGTGAAAATCGACAATACGTTAACAGTCGACGTCACAGCTATAGATAATTAGGGTCCGAAACTGACGCTTTGCAATTTTTTCAGTAGTCAAAAGATTTAGCATCATTAACGAAGTCAGTGGATTGGAAAATTGGTCTCGTGAATGTAAGAGAGGGTTAATAACTTAAAATGCACAAATTGCAGCTTCTGGGAATTTTATTTGGGCTCCAGTTGGGTAGCAATGAATTTTATGTATTTATTATATTCGTTATTTGGTGAATATTTTGGATATCAACATAATATATTTAATTATATATCTACTTTATAAGGCAGCTGTAAGTTGCAGAAGTAGGCATGCTTAAAAGCTTTTAAGCTTTATTTACATTTCGATCGTTTCCAAATAAAAAATAATAATTTTGAGCAGTTTCCTTTTGTTGTGATGATGTAATAAATATAGCGTAATTTATTATACAGCGTAATTTTCATTAAACATCATGAATAATAATTAAAAAAACATCATGTTATCTAAAAGTATATACACAATAAATTTATCGAAGTATCCACAAAGTTTTTGACATAAAAATAGCAGTTTGCAAAGTCCATTCACGAATACGTCAGTATGTTGAGCATAAGCGGTGTTACAAAAGATTACTATAAAACTCTACCAGAGCGAATCGTACCAATTATAATGGCTTTCGCATCTTTTACCTGATGTTTAATCCTCGCACAATGTAGGGCTCAATATATTATGTATGTTTTTGTTTGTGATCCATTTTACAGTTATGGCTTTTCGTGGCTCGTGGACCATGATGCTGGAAATCGTCAGATCGGATTTTGTATGCTGGCGCCATATTGATTTATATTGAAGGATTTTGAAATTTCAGAATTTATATACTTGTATGTTTTGTAATGTTATATTATGGAATTCGAATATGGGTCAAAAAGATTACCTAGAAAAGAGGATTTGACAGTATTTGTGTGAAGCCTGAAAAGTAAAAACATACATTAACGAACAATTTTACATAACAACGTACGGATTAAAATAAAACCTGTGTATGTTACTTGTAATTTTCACGCGTTGAATGTTCTATATGGTTGTGAAATATGACTGTTACTGATATATTTAGTCTGTTTTCTAATAAATCCTAAAACCTTGCTATAAAAAAAATAGTACGTTATAAGTATTATTGCACTGGTACATAACTGAAACTTATCACTTAAGAATTGGCATATATAAAGAGAAAGGTTTCTGCATATTAATAAAATTAGAGCTTTTGAAAATAGTACTTTTAATTTTTAGTTCTATATTACAGTATACATACTTTAATGTTATGATAGAGGCGTTTTCAACTATTTAATTAATTCTTGAGACGCGTGGATAATCAAGAACGAAGTCAGTCAAGTTCTGTTAATGAATTAATCTCAACATTTGAAACCAATAACTCATAACCCGTTGTATAATTGAATTACTCTTACTATGGCGTGATGTTCTACTAGATATATAATAATGAAGCTGATGTCTCAATTAGACCTATTATAAGACATGTAACATCTGGTTGTGTTGTGATCTATGAATGAAATTTTTCATTGAAAAATTTTGAAGTGAAACTTCTTTAGGCGCGATGAGAGTAAAATTTCAAGGTCACGTCATGGCAATACCGTCACGTCATGGAGGCGACGATTATCAAAATCGTCAAAATCTTTGAATCTTGTCAAAGAAGTTTCATTTCTTACACGTATGCTCAGCACACACACTCTTTTTTATTATGTGACATATTCTTACAATATACTCTAGCCTAGAACTTAAATAAAAAAAAATATAACTGTATTTACAATTAAAATTGTATAATATTTCCAAGAATCTTTCTACATTCTCCATAAGTATTTATTAAAATCAACAACCAGACGCCATGTGTGGTACAAAAACATTATTTTAAAGTAAAACACCGTTTTTCCTTGCGCTACAAAATTCTATAGTCTTTAATTATGTATGACACCGGCCCGGTTATGTATTATTTAACACGCTCCGTTTGGAGACATTTCTACAGGCACCCTGCGGTTGTGTGGTGGAAGTGACAGCGATTTTAGAGGAAAGCGTATTTACAAGGAAATATATCTAAAAATAAATTCAAAATATTTCTCAACATAATTATGAACTTACATTTTTATATTTGTAAGTTTTAAGCAAAATGTTTGTTTATAATTGAAATTCAACTAAGAATTAGATAATATGTAGTAAATAATATACCTAGATAAATCTGTATTGTAGGTATTACGAATGATAAATTATAGAATAAATAAATTTAAAATTATTATTCTATACTTCTTTAAAAAGCTCCCTGTACAGAGTTCAAAATTGTTAAACAGTCTTAAAATCCGCTTATATTCCGAAATAAATAATATTGTTTTTGAATAAAAGTATTACATTATAATAAATATCAAAATATTAACTATTTTTGGAAACAAATACATTTGTATAATAATAAAAGAGGACAATTCTTATAACTTGAAGCAAAGAAAGCTGCATATCTTAGCTTCCAGATTGACAGCAGGAACGGGTTACTATACTATACTGTTTTGTCAATCAAGTCGCGCAAGGGTTGGGTATGAATTTTTAGTTAATTCACTTCCTAGTTTCACAACTCCATTGAGGCCATTGAAGAAGAAAATAAAAGAAAACACGTTTTATTCAATGATTATTTTTAAATAGGTACGTAGACTGTAGAGCTTGAATAAGACATAGCTTCTTATTTTTTACTTTTCATAGATTTGATAGTTATATTTTGATAGTAATAAATAATCATGATGGTTTTTCTTATTAATAAAGTGTTTGATTCCAATTTTATACCATAAAATTTTAAAGTCTTCACAGACAGAGTACAGATGCTTCGTAAAGTTTCGAAAGCGCTCTCTCTATAAGTTACAGCTCAAACTTTAAATCATAAAAGCCAACATGACGCTTTAACGTCTTCTTAAAAACCCTCAAATCAGTATTCACATTGAGTATTTGCATTCAAATCAGCAATAATCAAAAGCCTACCCTTAATAAAATACCATAATAAACACATGAATGAAACTGCGTGTAGAGCGATTTGTATCAACAGTACCGCGTATTAAACGCGACACTCGACTCCGGCGCAATCGTAAGATCTAGAACACACTAGATCGGTTAATTAACGCCTCTCTCACACCTCGCAATGATATATTTTATCAATAAATAACATGAAGTACGTCCGATTAAAGTTGCGTGCAAAATAAAATACGTTGCAGCGAGATATACATCAACACGGCATGAATGGTAAATTTTTTCGAAGTTACATTCTTTATTATAGATAGTGGATTATATTAAGAATATCATTTACTTTCGTTATTTGGATGCGAGCTGATAGGGATTCTTGGGTACGGCATTTGTGGTGACTCTTTTTGAGATGTGAAAATTCTTCTGTTTTTGGATAATTGGTCGATTGTGTTCGCTTCTGCTGTGAGTTAGTCAATTTGGTTTACAATGAAAATTACTGAAGGATCTATGCACATTTACAAAATTATAATATTGTTTCTCTGGATACTTAAAAATTGTATATCTATGTGTACCTACCTATTGATATCTTCAATGTACTAAAATACTTAGCTAGGAGTAAAGTAAATACTAGTCATTTTCAAGTGTCAATATTTTATTATATCTATGTAGGAGAGACAATTATTTGAAGGTGTGAAATAAATATTATTTTCAGATGGCCTTATGTGATACCGAGCGTTGGCAGCAAAAGTTTAACATGATATCTGTATCAATTATAAGTGTAAATGGATGTTTTATTATTTATTTACATTTAATTAAAATGTTGAGCTTGATCATATTGATCCTTGTATTGTGACGATGGATTAATGAGCACACATTACCTATAAGGTATTTTATGGAGTTTATTTTCTTCTTGATTATACACATTTTATATTTCTTCCCGATGTTTTTGACGTGACAACGTCTTATAATTCGATAGAGCCGGCTGCACGCTCGAAAAAACATAACTCATGCGGCGTTACCTCGCTCTGAGGCGTTCCATGTAAGGCTTGAAGTGCAAGCGAGAGCGTGGAACGAGCGACAAAGAAGCACAATCGGACGTTGTCACGTTCAACTATCGCCAGTAAACCGACTTTACAGACAACCAATTTTTTTTCTTGATCTAGGAAGATGAGACGAAGACAAATTTTCAATGAATTGGTATTAAATGAAAAATGTATTTGAAGTAGATATTATTATGTTCTGGCTTATTCTCGTAACGACTGCTCAATTAGAACTGTTTAATGTTAATATGGATTTCAACGCTTCTAATAACCAGAAAATAAAACTAACATTATCAATAATATCTTCATTACAGAAAATGTAGGTGTATTCATCAATCAACAGCATTTTCTCACACTCTTTGCTACAAAGAAAAATGATGTATCTTCACTCTACTCTACAATTGTAACCCTGTACACTATGGCATTCGAATCGAACTTTCTAGTTAATTACCCCTTGAATTACGTAATAATGTTGGCGCCAAAGTTAAACCGTTGGGTTACCCTTTGTTCTAACGTTCATTCATCGGTATCCCATTAAGGCAATAAAATTTCATTCAAGTTTACCTGTCATGCGCTTCGTTGGTGGGAATTGAAATGCCGCATACAGTGCACATAGGTGGATAACATGCTGATTCCTGTAATGTTTTAAATGAATAGGCTCTAGTCTAGAGTCTAATGACGTCATTATGGACTTACATATTATAGCATTCGTGTATAATAAGCAAAATTAGGTAAGCATAAAAAAGTCAAGTAATTCTCGTGAAAGCTTACGATTGGAGACGCTCAATTAATTTTATTAATTGATATATGTTAAATCTATTATAATTTTGGTTTTTAATAAAATTAAAACCTACTATTTTTTTTTATAAAACATCATTAAAATAAAAACAATCTGATAAACTTTTTAACGTTAGTTTTATCTAGGTAAACATTATGTAGGTACGTAGAGCTACATGAAAACAAACACAAAACTATATTCCCGGCCACCATGAAGCGCGAAACGTCCGAATCTAACACATTAATTTATTTATGTCAAGACAAGAATGAACAACACAAAAATAAATATGTAACCGACGCCCATTACGCGAAGGTACGCCTTAGAACACCTTTCGGGGTCCTTCGTGCCGGCGCTAGCTCTCACAAAGGTAACAAAGAGAAAAATAAGAAAAAAATATGTCTGTTCATTTGCGGTGCAAGACAAGAGTAATTTGCGGATAAATGCATCTAAGACATTTTAATTTACTTTAAAATTTTATATCACGTGATGTTAATAAAATTAAATGACAAGGTACAGGGTGGTAAGCTTGTCTTAAACTTTTCATATCTGATTAAAGAAATAAGATTTCATAAGAAAGGGGATGTTGCTATACTACGAGGTGTAGTAATGTAATTTAAGTTTAAATTCAATTTCTTTAAATAATATTAGGTACTTATACATTTAGTCCTGAAAGTGTAAATTGTTTAACAACTATCATAATTCGTAGGCATAAATGTTGGCCAATGAAATCTTTAGTAGAAATTATAAGAATATAATTACATATTGTTGTTAAGAATTCTAAGATAAAATACAAGTACATACTTAAATATGGTTTAATTTATAATATTATACATTAATTAAGAAAAGCTGAAAATTAAAAAGAACACAATTATTTGCTATAGTTTTGTTATTATTGTGTCATTAAGGAAGGTGGACCCCAAAATACAGGCTGTCCTAGTTTGGGGTCCAAATGTTACATGTTTGTACCTAACCCACAAATTGATCAATAAATGAATTTTATTTATTTATAATTAAAATAAATAAAAATCATTTATTGATCAATCTCTACAAACATCGCCTGTATATACTCCTTTCGCTTCCGCGTATCCCATACACCACAAGAAGAGGCAATGGCGGGGCTTTAAAGAAAATTTGGATGAGTCTGGTGCGAGATTTTTTCAACCGTTCACGTGGGAGGTGGGATGTAATTGCCGAAATTCCTAATTTTTGACAATCAATGGACAGGATATTGCTATTATGATGTACCGAAACGATACCATCGTAAGTGGCGTGTTTTATAAAATATCAAGCGTTTTTGTTAGCTTTTTATCTTTTGACAGATTTGGATGTTTTACTTTGTTACTTTTTGTATTTGAAAAGGGTGGATTTTCATAAAATTATCTATGTATTCATAATAAAATTCGTAAGTATAATAGAAAATATTATATAGACCTGACCATGGACCTGACTTATTGTCTAGGACCTATGTTACCTGTTCCTGATAACTGATATAGATGATGTTGAAAGCATTGAAACAGATACAATAAACAAAATTAAATCTAAATCATCGCCACACTAAAATAAACTTAAATTAACACTCGCCACAAAAACTTTTGACTTGAACCAATAAAATACATTTCATTCACCCCACAAAAACTATTCATAATTTACTGAACATAATAGAGGGCGGAACATTCCAGCATATTTGTACAATGGTTCCTTACAAACGAATCGTAATACATTAAATAATTTACACTGATTGTATCACCCGTCTCTGTTGGACCCACACGTTGAAATTGATGTTTTAATATCATCTTCTATCCCACTCTTTTAGGTGGTTATGAAAAGAGATACGTATATAAGGCTATTCTATGATTAGATTCGTTATTAATTGTTTGGCTGAAGGAATGTTTTGTGAAAAAATATCAGCCCTGTACGAAATAAAAGAAAACATCTCTGTTGTATTTAAAGCGATTGCTTAAAATAAGCGTTGTGTTTTCAGGGTTTATGTATGAATGAGGCCTTCTTTATTTAGTTTTATAATTTTTGATTGAATAGATGCTTGATAAGATAGCATTAGAGCATGATAAGGTAGCATTGAATGATAGCATCTTTGAAACTGTCTCAGCTACAGCACAAAGGTTAGGGAAAATTTTGATTGCTACTAATCTACTAGTGTGTTAAAGGATGCATTTCATCGTCTTCTCTTACAAAAGAATCCTCGTCATAGGAATGAAACACGAAAAATTTATTTACCACTTTGGTCAGAGTTTAGTATTTACACCCATTTTATAAAACAAAACAACATTCCTTAAACAAAGCGAAAACTACATCAAGTTTATCCCCAACATTATTGATTTCTGCCCATGAAAAATATGTCTTCACATTAAAAAAGCCAAACAAAAAGTGTTCCCATCCGAGAACCACGCCTCTATCCATTAATAACACGGTCGGTCCTTAAATATAACACTCATCTCACAGAATGTGGTGACTTTGTCGCGTAATTTGTTAAAATTGCTCCTTTTCGGAGCTATTGGCGAAATGAGTTAGCGATTATGACGCCCTGTGTGTTCGAAAGATTAATTATTATATGAATCATTTTGTAGTTTTTGACGACGGGATATCTTAACCTACCTGAGTCGTGGGAGGCGTGGAAGTAAGAAGCCTCCGTACGCATTCTAATTGGCTTTCTGATTTGAATTCTTACTGATGGATTGTTAACAAATAAAATATCATGCTATGTCCAATTGTGATGATGACTCGTATTTTATAACTTTTTTGGTGTCAAAAAATAACGCATAATTAGTAATTACCCAGTTTATTTTGTATTTTTTTAACGAAAAATAGCTTGATTATAAATAGAAATTAAATATATTTTCATTATTTTCATTATAATCATATATCATTAAATTTATCAGACAGTATTTAGATTAGAAAAATATTTTCAAAAACCCTTTTTACCCTATATTCCGAAAATGTTTCCTAGATAAATGTTTTTTGAAACAATTTTATTTTACTCCTTTGTTACTTACTTCAATGCTTACTGTTTAAGGTCATAGTAACCAACCAGAATTCTATACGATGCTATACAGCATGCAACTAAACAAAGTACTATCTGACCATATGCCATTATCACCGCTAATCCGAGCCATTAACATTTATTGCACCATTGAAGCATTCGCAAAGTTTACAAAACCATAAATAACTTTAACCCAAATATATGCAAAGACAATAGAGCCTAATCCTTTGTTTACATAATAGTTACGAAAATCCATTGCACTTGCGATTTCGGTATTCACAAAGATGTTTTCTAAGAAGCCTTATCAGTTAACATGTACACGATAATGACGCCAATTATTCTTCAAGGTACAAGTGTCTACGTGTTTGGTTAAAAATTGTAAAAATCAAAAGGAGCTGGTAACCCGATCTGTAAAGTTTACAACCTTGCCTTACTGTTGAATAACTGTTCTGTTTTGGGTACTGAGGTAAGTGAGGAGTGGTAGCGAATGCTGCACTATTATTTTATTTAGAGAAACATATTGTTCTTTATTTGCTTATCAAGAAGAAGTTATATGCATGATTCAGCTGAATGAGTGTGCAAGCGTTCATTTAAAACCATTTCAATTGAAATGATCGAGTTTCTTTATGTGAAAATAAAAAATCTATCAATTCTGCATATTCTTTATTATATCTTTTCTTTACATATTATTCCTATAAATTGGAGACCTTGGGGATGTCTTTTCAGCATATATCGTGTTGATTTGGATAGTAAATGATCGTCCTAGTAGAGTATTTCAAAAATTTTGAAGAATTTTACAAAAGAAAGATTGCTTGTTCACATATTTGTAAAAAATATTGAATACATTTAAAAGAAGTTTTTCAGAAGTAACTCAGTTTATTACCCAGTATGTAGGTCGTATTCAACGACAGCTGCAAAATTTTCAGTAACGATGGTATTGTAGTCTAAAAGGATTAGCTAAGTACATTGTTTTGCTACAAAGAGGCCGGTGTTCCCATTACGACTTCGAGTGTAAACAAGAGATTCCTTATCAGATAAGGATTGTGAAATATAATGTATTTCACAGAGGCAAGGCACTTCCTCGTTGCACCTAAGTGATAATATTCATAGATAGTGGGTCAGTAATGTTCTTAGAAAGCGACACATTATTACCTTTGGTACAGTTATTTTTGTTTAGTTTAGTTTAGTTCTCTTTGATATTGTTTCTTCTTGTGTCTTAAGTTTATGTTTTATTTTTCAGTGTGCTATATAATTAAATACTATATAGATAATATAGGGAAGTTCGACACAAAATGTTATTTAGATAAACAAACGTTAAAAATTAAAAATGATAGAGCTAGTTTGCATCCAAATTATACGCTAAAATGTATCGTGATTAATCTAAATAACCTTTCACATACTTGCCATGATTTGGTTTAATTTTATTTCACTTTTTAAATAATTACAGATAATTAATACTCAAGACAACTTGTTCTTTTTCAACTAAAAAGTGTGGCATATAAACTAGGTATATCAATGTCAGCTCGTAATTTCACATGACCGCTGCAACTGGTTGCTGACGTTTTTATTAAAAAATGTAGTAAAAAGAAAGTGGCTTTAAATAAATGACCCTGTTATATTAATTTGCGTTACAATAATTTACTTAAAATTTCATTCTTTTGAGAGAAACTCCAAAATTAACCCAAGAAATCGAATTATTTCATCAAGGAATTGGAACATTGATCTGTGTGGTCTTATATTAATTTATATTATTTTAGTAAGATAAAAATAAAAGAATGTTCATGCAGCGGAAGTTTTCAACTAATCGACACGGACATAAGAATTCATCACGTTTTCTAAATAATATCGTCATTCTTTTTTGCTGTTAATTTAACAACTATTAATGCCTACCTAATTTCGGTTGTGGTCACGATAAAATCTTAATTTATGCGAGAAGTATCGGCTTGTGTGACTCCTGTAATGGATTTCGTTAATCGGAAATACCGCAATGACGGTTTCCAGCGTTGGGTGGCATTCGAATGTAAAGATCACGCTAAATCGACTATAATTAAGACGTATTTTTAATAAAAATATCAAGATGTAAATTTACATTCAAGGTTAAATCCCTACTAATATTATAAATGCGAAAGTAACTCTGTCTGTCTGTTACGCTTTCCCGCTTAAACCTCTCAACCGATTTTGATGAAATTTGGCACAGACAATCCTTAGACCCATACCTAGGCTACCTTTTATCAAAACACCACGCGGGCGAAGCCGCGGGCGGAAGCTAGTTTGTTATATATTTCAAATTAAAATATAACGTTGAGTCGATAGGCATTAAATGTTGCAAAAATATAGACAGTAAAAATATCATAGGTACAATAAACAACTTTAACCATATAACTTTTTAACGTAACCCAAACTATGTAACTGCAACAATATATGTAATATGTAGCCTATAAATTAAAAAGCCACTAATTTAAAATCTGTATCAAAAAGATAATAAAATATAACATTTATTATAATTACTTAATAAGATAGCCCATAAAGCCGTCATGTTGGCTATAAAACGTTTTGTTGACAAAATATTTACAAAATTTATCTATTTCGATCGAGCAGTTTAAAGTATATGGGGTAATAAATTAGTTGACTGGGCTATCTTAATTATATGTTCAGTTTTATCAAGCCTTTCCGGTAATAACACTATTTGCGGCGTTTATCATTAATTATTTTTCTTACATTAACGGCATTTAGTA
>CAJQZN010043569.1:0-32738 GCA_907164685.1 Colias eurytheme | reverse complement strand
CGTTTTTGTGAGACAAACCTTCATTATGTAATACTAAATACATACAAACATAGCTAGATATGAAACACGTAATGTGTATTGCGTGTTTGTGGATAGAATAAAAGAATCTGAGCGTGGGTGGCGAGCAATGGACGTTATATTCTATTTGAAAGCGATGTTTCGCATGTGTACGTATGCGGTGAGCCGGAGCGCGGTCAGGGCAGAGTCAATAGGTTGAGATGTGGATCGGCCCACTGTTTGTTCGCTTAGCCCTTGAGGATTAATGCGCGACGCAAATATTTATCTAAACGTCTGCGGATTGACAGTTCGGTCGTCAATTGTTTGTTGTCTTTGCCTTCCCAAATGAGCATTTCATTTTGAGTTGCACCCATTGCCTTAAGTGGCGTTCCGGTTTATTGGGATTATTTTTTTAGCGTTTCAGTGCATTTGGGGTGTTTTTTTTGCATTGTTTTTAGATAACCGTTAAGCAACGTGAGCTTTTGTCGTGTTCTTGACTACTAATCTGCTGTTTTTTATGCGTTCAAGGAAGTTGATAGTTAAAACAATGTTTAATTAAATTCGTGTACCTACATAAACTACAATGTTAGTTGGAAACGTACCTATACCAACTATTCTAAGTATTTAGCAATTTTGATCTCTAAATCAACACACTAAGATCTATTTCCATTCGCAGGGGCATAGCAAAAGCGGGTGAACCGAACAATCTGTCCCCACTGTCACCTGGTGTGCTATACATGGATCCAGCGGTCCACGCCACATTACGACGAAAGCAGCGCCGCTTAGCGCGAGAGAACCCTGGTGTGCTAGCCGCAGTCGCCAAGGGAGCCAGCATGGCTGTCACCGAGTGTCAACACCAGTTCAAATATAGGAGATGGAACTGTTCCACGAGAAACTTTTTGAGAGGCAAAAATTTGTTCGGCAAAATCGTTGATAGAGGTGAGTCAAAAATTTCAAACCATTTTTATATATTGTATAGTTCACTTTGTAAAGATTTGTGCGTTTTATTCCCATAGATATAAATGTGTACCAACATAATCACACAATTTTTTCCAAATAAAATAAGATCCAAATTCCAAAGTAACTATCTACGTACAACAAATTCTAATTCGTAATTTTATTTCTATGTTATCATATCCATGAAGAACATAGTACCTACGTGGGGTATTTATAATATTTCGCAAGCGTAGACTCTAAATAAATCGCTGTTTCAATTTGTTTAACTAATTCTATTTCCTATAAAGCGAAGTCGCACCATATTCGGATACTCAAACAACTAATGATGCAAGCCAAAAACTCAAAGTTTATAAATATTTATTATTACATAATATAAATATTAACCACAAAATGTCCTCAAGTATTTGAAAAGAATCATTATAGATTTTAATAAACACAGAACTCGAATTCAATACGATTAAGATTTCAACAGCCGATTAACTAAATATCATTTGGATAACAATACTTAAAAGGTACTTATGGAGATCTTGACAAAACGACAGACGACAATATTGAGTATATAATTACGATCGCCTACCTACTGCAGAGCATATAACCCCAATAAACACAAAATTTTAGTTATATAAATTGTTTATTATGGACTTAATTAAGTATAAATTCTGATAAAGACTGACAAGTTAATGTCCGGACCCCGATTATCCTTTGCCAATATTAAATAAAAAACATAACAAAGAAACATAAATAGCGAATATAAGAACACGCGTCATTCGTTTGTCTCAATTTTGTCCTCACAAAAGGAACAAAACGTTTAAAATAACATAAGAAGATAAGCCGTAAATATCCCTGGCGATACTAAAGAACATAATATGAGACATTGAGACGTTTAAGTGAAGTAATCTCTTAAAAAATACGATCAAAACTGTATTTCAATGCAGAATTTGTTAAAAAACGTTGTACACAAAAAGGTTTGTATCTAAGCTAATCCCGGTTACAAAGAGTGGCTACAAATTAAGTGATATCTTTAGTTGGCAACCCTTTTAGAGATGTTATCTGCATTCACCGGGAGGGTAGCGCGTTGGGGGCACATATAAAGGGCTCATCAAGATAAAACATCCCGTATCGATTACACAAACGAATGACGTTCAAAATCCCGTTCGTGTATGGCTCTTTTTATTTTTAACTTCGAATTAGATAACTTTTTTATACTGGCAACTTTGATCTTAATAGACTCTTCGATTGATAGTTCGAATCATTCTAAAATCTTGCATTCCAAGACGTAAAAGATTTCTATTATCCATCAATAGCCATTTCATTCAATTACTTTGAATAGATGCGATTTTATCGATAGATACAAATCAGCAAATATATCCATTACCGTCAGAAAACCTGTTATACTACTAAATTCAGTGGGCACATACTAAATCTCAGACTTAATAACTCACTAGAGAAAGTCACATACATTTTATTTTGTATGGATAATGTTGTAATGGGTACGTAATAATAAAGAGGCGAGATTAAATTCATAAAAGGTGCACTTACGAAAATTAAAATGTTAACAACAAAAAGCTTTTTGCGTAAGATTTATTCGACATAGCGCGCTATTTATTGGTGATAAGGTTTAAAATTGTTGTGGCGTGTAGGTTTGTAACTGCATAAGTTATTTTGTAGCTTGAATCAGGACTGCCCTATCTCCGGTGTCCAATTTCGATGCTTTGTACGCGATACGCCTTATTATGAGCCTGCGAACTGCGAACATCTGGCTGGTACAACAAGACATTTAGCAAAAAACGGCTAGCATTGTAAATCAAATCTCGATCTTTCGATCTAATGTTATTTAAAACCAAAACAAACGCGAGTTGAATGAACGTAACGTTTTAGAAGGAAATGCATTTATCAGTACAAAAAAACGTTTCCCAGACATAGACCGGAGTTCAGCCTGCATTAAGGAGGTTATCTTCGGAATTAAGAGCATACGCAGCCGTATCTCGGTCTAATTCGATCTCATTTTGAATTCGGGGCGATATCGGGATGACTTAGGAAGCCGGGCGCCACGGTTATTGACCCTTGTCTCTTCTGTTAATGAAATGCGCAAACGCTTTCTGTAAATGATGTTTCTATTAACTCGCTCTTTGAACACAGTCCAGCGGTCGAGACGAGACACAGCGTCTGTTGCCACGACTTAAAAGCTTTCAAACGGAACAGATATCGTAATTTAAAGCGTACACATTTAAACAGCACGTTCATATTCGCTGTATGTGAATAATTATTCATAAATACATTAATAATCTATGAATACAAATTCGATATCAATCAGATTTATAAATAATTATGATAATATGGTCGCATGGAGGTCAATCGGAAACGTACAAATTGATATTATGTCGCGTAGGCTACAAATATTTTGAACGTTCGTTTGGAAGATAATTGGTAACAAATAGCAATTAGATTTATATGTTTACACAACATTAATATTTTATCGATTGAAAAAAACGAGTCGGATCGAGCTCCGGAGGCAAGAATAGACCTGTTAGCTTCGAGAATGTACAGGTAAATCAAAAAGAATTGGACCCAAAGCGATTAGCTCCGTCTTATTTATGTAAGTAGAATAATGTAAATTGCTGAGACAGAACCAATTAAGGCGATAAAATTCATTAATACGAGACCAGCAATTACTCAGTTAGATAGTCTTTTTTTATTAGCCCAAGCGACGGACAGCGGGGCAAACGAATTAAATTATTATACCTCTGCCAATCATAAATCGAAACGCCTAGAGCATTTAAAATATTCAATATTTTTATTTGAAACCAAACGTAATACAAAAGATAAGAATAATTTTTCTAAATTAAAACGAGATATGGCGAGTATATGCGGACCACCGTCATGATAATTTAAGTCTATAAAAAGAGTAAGAGACGATACAAAATTTATGTTATATGCGTGTGCATTTAGAGAATATTACTTTATTAAGGGCAGCCAGGGCGGGCGATCATGCGGCCGGTGTTATGGCCGGCCGCAAATATCTCGCGATAAACCTTTTAATACATTGCAATTACGTTCATTTGAGAAAAACATAAAAACGCACGGCCGCACCGCGGGAGCTCGTCACAACGCTACTCATTAAACAATCGTAAATATGCGATTTCGTATCGCCACAGTCCATCCGATTCGCTGAATAGACTCTCCCCGTTATAATTACAGTCAGGGCTAACAAAGCCCCCCCAGACGGAACACGAATCATCGCTAATATACATGTCGACACGCCATTGATGAGTTGATGCGACATCTTCATCTCATTGTGGTGTAAACCTCAAGGATCGTATTAACACAAATGATGACGATGGTACAATAGTCCAGTTTTTATGTGACGGGTCATTGTTGACCCGAGAATAGAGAAATATATGGGACCGGGGTCCCGCAGGGAGGCCCCCTGTGGCGCGGTTTGGCGATGCGACTGTATCGCAACACGCTCCACGGAAGCCACGATTACACCTATCGATGCCCCTAATAGCAGGTAACTCGGCCAATAAAACGACCTCCACCAAACATTTCCTGTTTTAAGGTCTCGTACGCGGAGCCTTCATCTCGTGGATTCCATCGCCGTGGGCGGATAAAACGTATAAAACCATATTAACCGAAAATAAAACGGATATAAAATTCCCTCGATGAAATATTTAATGCTCAATTAGATAAGCGTTTTGGGTTTTATGTTTTGTATTGTTTTCAATAACGATCGATTCGATGCCGGGTCTCATGCAGTTGTTCGCAAATAACGTTGTTTCATATTATAAAAGTTTAGTCTTTCAAAAGCGTCGTTCATTATTATCATCAGCGGACAGCTTGTTTTAAATCAAATTATTTTCGCTACTTTTTCTGTAGTATGGAAACAAATGTCTTTGTTCATTGTGTGAATGGGTAGACTGGTAGCGAGTGGTAGCTCGAAGTGCTTTGTGCCACTCACAATGAGTGATATATTGCTGCTCCGGAGTTTTGAATTGTCGCAGTGGCCACCGGTGCGCTGTTGTGAGGAAATTATCACCCTCAGATAGCATAACGAAAATGAATTATTGCTCTTTATTACTCTATTCAAACTGTTCTCCAAATTACTGTTAATTTACCCTTGTATGTAACGATTTACTAAACAAAAGCATAAATAATGTCACGATAATGTGCTACTAAGAACAAAAAACTAATATAGTAGCTTATAATGCAATAAAATAGTGGCATAATGCGCTCGTAAAATAAAAAGACACTGAATGAATGACTTCATTGCCCTTCTCTGATAGAACGATTTCTAAACCGGCAAAACATCGTATTATAAAACGCGGTGATTTATGGTTGTTTTGAGTAATTACGGCTCATCAAATTTGAATAATGCCACTTGCAATAAATAATAATGTGCAAGGAGCGCGACGCGGGAAACCGTCATAAGTCAATCCTTCAAATTAATCTTTTCGAAACACTTGGAAGTGATGGCTTAATGCGATGGAATATATTTAATTAGTACATTAATTTCGAATTATTTAATGGTCTGCTCTGTGAGGCCAGGTGTTCATCAAATGTCAACAGTGATTAAGTTTTATTTAACGCTCTCGCTCGGTTGGATTTACGATTTTTTGACTTTTATAAATCGTGAACGCCTCGCATTAACTGTCAATCGAGCAGGACGCATTATCGCTCGATGCTTGCGCTGTAAACCGCCTTCGGGATCATTTATTATCGACGCAGATAATCAACCGACAGCACTTTATTATCAGTTATAATAATAATTTACTTTTATAGATTCACATTACTCATGTCTGTTCTTATTTGACTGCGGTTTGATGGGGCTGGATTGTCTCAATAAAATAATACTGAGTCATTATAACGCATGTCTTACATAGACATAGATTCGGCGATTCCGGGCCTAATTGTTATTTGCGTTTAGACATGAATAGTGCCAGATTATTTGGCCAGTTAATTAGCTGTATAGAATGAATCTGCATTTTATTTAATGCCGTGACTAATGCGTTCTCTCGAGCGAAGCCTTCTTACATCTGTCATAATTTTTCTACGTCGCGATTTATTCGCAATGCGACAATCGGCTTTTGTTGTCCCGAGAAATCGATGGTGGACGCCAGCGATATAAATTATTGAATTATTTATAGTTTTATATAAATATTTCGCGTCTTATTAGCGTAACAAAGAGTAGTCGAGACGTCGTCAGACGGGTTAGGCGTAGTGAATCACTCGCGGACCAATTAAAAATATTCCGGTTGCCGTTTAATTGGTTAATATTCCGTTATGTCATCAATAGATAAGTAAAAGTAGCGAATAAAAATCTCAGCGGGTGCACACATGTGGAGCCAGTCGCCAGATGTGTGGTGTGTGAAGACATGTAAGGCCCAGCACGTGGTAGATTCCACCTGGCGAAGGCGCCCCGCCGACAGACCTCCGATACACTGACTCATACCTCATATCCGTGTGTTTATCGCTTTATGATCCGATTATAATCGTAGTCGATCGGTTTGTCTTCTAGAAGCGATTACTTTGTTAACTTATTACTCGAAAATAGTCGATAGAAAAAGAAGTTGTTGACTATTAATAGTACGTTAACGTTATTATTAGCTGCACTAGAATCACGAGACCCGTTGACCTATTGAAACGGATTTCGATTTCAAGTTAATTTACAACTATCATCGGTTACTCCATACGCATTTATGACTGTTTTTTGCTCACTTTAATAGTCACAACCCACACGAATGTCCCACTTGCCAGCGAATGTAGTCAACTCATTACGTTGAACGTTGTTTAAATTAATGTCCTGCTATTGAATGACAAAATTGACATTAAAATTCCAAGTCCAACGTCCCAAGTAATTGCTGAATAAAATACTTTTCTGTTACATCCCAAATGGAAAGGCAAAAAGCGAATCGCGAACCTCAGCGTTGTGTTCAGGCTGAGCGTAATTTATATCTCCGAACGATGACAACTCAATAAAAAATGATTCCATTTGCTTATTGAGCCCTTAATAACGATCTTCGCTTGTTCCACATAATATTATAAATAACGAGAAATACGCGTCGTACTTTTTATTGCACAGCGTTTTTATGTACATGCGAGGTGGCCGGAAGCCCACCAGAGGAGATGTTTCATATCACGAATATTATGAGATGAATATTCAAATAGAATTGCTGTATCGAATTCGGTATTCATTAGTTGGTATTCATATTCATATTGCTCAGAAGTTAGTGAAGACATTACAGACAAACATGGGCAGTGTGGAGTGACATTAGATTGTAAATAAGTATGCGCACTGCATGAATCTTTTGATGAGTCATGTTTGCTAGTCTATTTTTTGGTTATTGATTTAATATAAATCAACCAATTAATAAGCATCAGTCAAAGTATCAAAGTGACTTTTCTGAGATCGAAATTGAAATATAATGTATCGTGCATTGGTTGTATAAATATATTTTTCTTTTAATTTTAAATGTTTCCGGTTGTTGGAAAAGGAATCATTGATAAAATAGTTAAATAGACACAAAATGTATTAGATAAGCAAATGAAGGAGAAATTTGAATAACAAGTTAGATGTCTGATGACACATCATATTATTTATGCAAATATGTACAATATCATATAATAGAATAAATAAATTAAACGTATACCGTTCTGTCTATATTAATCGATGAAGAACTCAAATTTAATCGATGTTTAAGAAATTCGATGCGCGTCAAAATCGATTGTAATGACCAAATTTATAATCGCTCGGGTAGGTAAGTTTCCTTCTTTTATTTTCCATCGAGATATACTCTTTCTTTAATTGTATTTTATGAGTATTTGATTCTAATGCTGGACCATTAATTATTTATAGTATTCGATACGGAATATCGATTTATTCGTTCGAGATGAATGAATATTTCATCGATTATATTGTAATCATGTCTCAATTATAATTTCGGTTTTATATTTTGTACATACATGTTGTTGGAATAATATGTGTCACTTTGAAAATTGTATTGATTTTTTTTTATCAGTTATGATAACCTCATAGTTTTGTTTTAGAATAGAATGTGTTTTATTTATTTTATTTTCATAGAAGACTTTATAACAACAAACATCATAAAAATATAAAGTAAAAACAATCTGGGTAATGCCATTCTGTGATCGTCGGGGTCTAATGCCCTTCCCACTGCAATTTGCTTGTTCGAATATTTTGGTTATTTTAATATCAAACATATTAATGTGATGAGAATTTTTTGTTCCTTTACCCCGAGCAGTAATAAAGTTTGATTAAAATATGGGACCCTCCGTTGTTGGGATGAATTAATTATACGAATACCAAACATATCTATGTGAAATACCATAAACTGTATATTCTTATTATCAAAACAATAATATTAAGACGAAAAAGAGACTCGCTACCTGCCTTTTACAGGTTTTTAGCAATCTACGTAATCTTTGGACACTTAAGAGTTGTTTCGTATAATATATTGCTTTTTAACAAAGAACGCTAATTGTAATGGCGCATAAAAATACGAAATATGTTATATTTTTAAATTGTATATCTAAATATATGTTTTTGTTGTCCTAGGTTGTCGAGAGACTGCATTCATTTATGCGATCACGAGCGCTGGAGTGACACACGCAGTGTCACGCGCATGCGCGGAGGGTTCCATCGAGTCGTGTACGTGCGACTACTCGCACGTGGACCGCGCCCCGCACCGCTCCAGGGCGGCGGCAGCAGCCAACGTGCGGGTCTGGAAGTGGGGCGGCTGCAGCGACAACATCGGCTTCGGCTTCAAATTCAGCAGAGAGTTCGTCGACACCGGCGAGAGAGGCAAAACCCTCAGAGAGAAAATGAACCTTCACAACAACGAAGCCGGCAGAATGGTATGTATCTCGAATCACTCATCGGTCACTTACACTAGTCCATTAAACATCCAAGAAGCTGATGACGTATCATGTTTACATTAGCATTACGGGTGACGATCGTTCGTCAGCCACTTGACGTGTCGCTTATGACTAAAATTAATTATGCGCCGGATGGCTCAGCCCATTGAGCGACGACTGCGCAACAGGCACTCATTCGTTGCGCTCGGACATCTCCCTCCCACCGCACACCCACATTTGCATACCCACAATTCTTCCCAAAATTCATCAAAAGGGACATTTGGCGCCGCGAGCCACCCAAACGAATAATTAACTAAATTCCTGTCACGACGAACGAACTGGGTGTTCACCTGATGAATATTTACACCATTCTGACAATTGTTTAACACGTATTTGGATAATATCGTACGGCCACGCTGTTATCTACATGTGAAAGGCACAAAGAACTCTGTGTGCCCTATGAGATAGGAAAATATTTACTGTCTCCATCCTCGCGTCATTTATCTACATTCTGAGAATGATGAATGCCCATAGAGCATGATTTATGATCTGTCCACGCGTTGTGACGATCGGCCCACCTTCTATCGATTTGTAACAATTTGCTTGATCGTAAGATTCGATCGATGAAGTGAGCTTTTAACATCATCGATCACTCGCATCGACGCTTATCAAATGAGTCGATGATATTCGAACATTAATATGGATCCCTTTTATTTTTATCGATCCAATATAGAGACGAGCTAATTTTATTGTTTTTGTCCATACAGCACGTGCAAACGGAGATGCGTCAGGAATGCAAATGCCACGGTATGTCGGGGTCCTGCACGGTGAAAACGTGTTGGATGAGGCTGCCCAGTTTCCGCTCCGTCGGGGACGCGCTAAAAGACCGTTTCGACGGCGCATCGAGAGTGATGATGTCCAACACAGACTTGGAAGCGCCAGTGCAGCGGAACGACGCGGCGCCCCACAGAGTGCCGCGAAGGGATCGATATCGATTCCAATTGCGGCCGCACAATCCCGACCACAAATCACCGGGATCCAAGGACCTTGTGTACCTGGAATCATCGCCGGGCTTCTGCGAAAAGAACCCAAGGCTGGGCATTCCCGGCACGCACGGGCGTACCTGCAACGACACGAGTATCGGCGTCGACGGCTGCGACCTCATGTGTTGCGGGCGCGGCTACCGGACTGAGACTATGTTCGTCGTGGAACGGTGTAACTGCACGTTCCACTGGTGTTGTGAAGTTAAGTGCAAAATGTGTCGCACGGAAAAAGTGGTTCACACGTGTTTATAGACTCGCTGTTAATTAGTGAGAGACTATGTATCCAATCAGTGCCTCGGACTTCTTGTGAAGTATTTTGTATTGAGTTACGAACGGGAATCGTGTATATGATCACTTCCCATTTTGACTTATGTAAATATTTTTTAAACTGTGTATACAATTGAACAATGCTATTTATCTGGCGTGGTATTAAAATGCTGTTACTCTTTAGAGTAATTTATTCAACTATTAAGTGTGAATGTGATCTAGTATTTTACACCGTTGTAGAGATACTAATAAGACCAGTTCAGGACGATTTATATAAGTCAAAGTCATCAATTTATAAAAGTAACTGGATTTATTGGTTTCATTACACGGTGAAGCGTAATTTATTATTTATTTGATAATGGACTTCTGTTGTTAGTATTCTCCCCAAGCGCCAATGTAAAGACTACTTTAAATGGTATTTCCTAATATCATTTCAAAGTTATATTAATTATATTGCAATTTTGTTATACTTCGAGTACAACATAAATAATTCCTGCCATCCCATTTAAAATTTCAATTTTATAGACGTTAGCGTTGGGTGTACGGTCACATTATCTGTTTTGAGGCTCGGGAGCGAAATTATCTTGTAATTAAAATTTTATATTAATTATTAAGTTGTTTTATGCAAATCGCACCTTTAATGCATTCGGATAAAGTGCCTTCTTGGGTGTTCACCTTCCGAGGCTGCTAGCTGTTCTTATCAGTGTATAAGTAGCACCATCGTAAAAGTGTCCCACATTACGAGATAAACGCTCTCGAGAATGTTAATTAAATATTAAAAGAATTAAATAATCAGTATTATACGTATAATATTGTATACGTGCTGCGGCCGATATTCGAAGATAAAGCTGCGCGTACAGTCCTGAGTCTTGACAGTTGTTATAGATTTTAAACAGTTGCTCGTGAGACAGTTGTTCTTTATTTATTAAAGCATGTACAGATCGCTTTTATTGTATTTAATTAGGGTACGCAAACTGTTGATTTGGAATTACATACGTAACTTTCTAACCGTGCTACTGACTACCTCTGATAAAATATAACTACTAATTTATTCGACAGATTTAATAGAGCAAGTGCTAAACAGGTTTCCTTGATAATTTTGACAGGCCTCGTCAACAGTTTGCCAGTTGAAAATAGAGCTTTATTAGAGATATATCAACGTGAATGATATTTTCATACTATGTGATATAAAATAATTAACAAGTATTGCTAGGATAGGTCTTGTAATGTTACATTTGTATTATAATGAATTTAATGATAAAATAATTTCAGACCAGTTTTAAATTAAGGTATTTATTAAAGCTTTTGTTTTTGTAGGATTTTTCAATTGAAACGGTTGTGTTATTTGGAGTACTGTACAATGTACATAACTATCTATATTTGGTAAAACGAACCTCGAATTTATAGGTATTTTAATGGATAGCTAAGACAGTGACAATAATTTTTTAAGTAGAAAAGTTTTGCTAATAAAAGACTGATGTATTTTCTATTATTCCGTGCGATAAAGCTGTTTATTATTATTGATTTAAATGTGATAATGTAACTGAAGTATTATAAAATAGAATTGGATAGTAATATGAAATTAATTTGTTTCCATTACCACTTTTACAACTGACAGCTTTTTTTAAATAAACTGCCAAAATAAAATTGTACTTACAAAATTTTAAGCATGTAAATAATAATTTTATTCTTATTTTATTAAGTTATTTATGTGAATGTAGCATTTTAATTGTTAATATTAGTTTAATGCAATTAAAATCAGCTGAACTAAACTGAATCTCAATTCCTATTATTGTATAGTGAAATATTGTTGAAATTATTTCGTCCAGTGACCGTCTTGGGGTTGACGCATTATTATAATGCCAATTGTACATTAGTATCTATTTATGATTAAAATATTGATTAGTTGTTACTAAAAATATAAAATCAATCAAATATACCATTTTTTATTTTACCATCCACCAATTCATCTAATTTTTACACTTTGAATCTTATATAAATTTATCTTTCTTATATTTATTTATCTATCTTATATAAATTCATTAAATATTTTTGACATAGCTTTTATAAAAAAATTCATAAAACTATCAAGATTAATTTTATTTTTCATTTTTTACTAATTTCCATGAAAAATAGAAAGCCATAAACAAAAATTATTAACAGAAACAACACGCAGAGATCGATTCTGACAACATTATTACAAGCAATGACATATTATGGTCTTGAAATGTACAAGCCGAACCCATAACATTTATCTGCAAGCTACATGCTTGTTCCAACGGCCATTAAAGGACTGTGATAAAATACACTACGTTTAGAACCGTGTAGACACAGCCTTAGTATTCATATGACTGAGTACTTATGAAGTTGCAAAAACGGCAATAGAATTTTCTGGGTCTTATTCTAAATTTCTTTAAATATGTTCAAATTGAGTCCTGCTAGTGCTATAAACACGAAAGTTTGTATGTGTGTGTTGATTAATGTTTGTTGCTCTTTCACGCAATAATCTGTATGAAATTTGGTACTCAGATAGTTCAATTATAATAGGGATAACAGTTACCACGCGAGTCACGCCGCCACTTCCAGTTCTAGTACTTAATAATTATTATTGTTATCGTAATTCGGGTACCTATTACAGTACCTACGGCTACTGGGATGTTGATTGATTTGTAAATATCAAACTAAGCTACAAAAGATTATTTATTTAAGGTATTTAAATTCATCAAATTCTGATGTCCTCCATAGATATTAGATATTAAATAGGTTTAAAGCTTATACCATAAATCAGTTTGGAACATATCGAAGTCGTACTATTCCATATTTTGTTTTATTACGAACGCAACTATAGGGTTTTGATAGTGCAATTTTCTGAAACTGCTTTATTTCTAAATAGATGATGGTTATTTTTTAATGGAAATTGTATCTTAACCCGTAAACATAGGGTTGAAATTTGTAGGGATTGAACGTCGAAAGTGAAAAGTTTGTCGATCTTGGTGGTCGGCAGTGCCTCAAGCGTGTTCCCACGAGTATCGAGCGCAAGAGAAAATTTATGTTTACGAACTAAGAAATCTGTCATAAGAGATACGAATGGCGTGGCTGAATCTGAAACAGCGTGAATAATTTTTCACGCAGGACCTTGTATGTTGAAGTGGGTTGGATTTTTTGCGATTAATGCACTTTTTTTGTTCTATCGCTGTATTCATTTATCTGTGGTATGTGCTGGTTATATAACTTAAATCTGTTATATAATCGTTTGATAAACATTTTTGTGTTTTGAAAATAATTTCAACATCAATGAGATTCTAAATACCATACAAAAACGTTACAGTGTGTGAATACACACTGTAACAATAGAATTATTGGTATCGAATTGAAATAAAGAAATGCATTAGAGATAAAAATTCGTATATTGTTATTTTATTGGAGCATAAAATAAATCGCGAATCGATTTTATTGATTTAAAAAAATCAAATATTTTGTCCAAACATGAATCATAGGTGTGGTAGAATTTTCGGTGTTATCTTTGTCCTTTTTTATTTAATTCACAATAGTAAGTAATGTAATATTTACTACTTGTTAAATAATTTTTTTGCATAGATAGGTCAATAATGGTAATTTCAGAATTCTTCCTTTAATTTATGCTTACATGTATTTAATTCAGATTTCTACGTTCATGGAGCTATAACGCTTCTGAGACATTTAAGAAAGGGATCAGAAGAATTGAAACATGTTGACAATGAAGATAATATTGAAGAAGCTGGGTTTGATTTGGATCAAGATGAAATGAATAAATTCCACATTTGGCCATTAGGAGTTATACCGTATTATATTGATGACTATTCCTTTGGTTGAGTATAAAAATTAAATTTTATATAAAAATTCAATGTAAATTCAAGTGATATATTCTGCACAGTACGATAAGATTAGTTTTATGTCATGATCACTTTTAGAATAAAGTATGTTAATAAGGACATTAATTTTCTTTCAGATAAAGTATTAAGGGATACAATTCGGGCATTTTTGGACCACACAGGTCGAATAACTGGGTTGCGATTCCTGGAGTTGCTGCAGCCACCAGAAGATGGCAGCCGATGGGTCTTCTTTATTAATCGTCAAGGTCTTTTAGGTTGTCAAGATCATCCTTTCAATAATTTTACAAACGAAGGAAAACAGGTAAAACTATCTATAAAGAATAAACGTTACTACAGTTTCTTGTATCATTATATTCATAACTTTTTTTCAGAAAGTAGTATTAGGTTATGACTGTTTAAACAGTGAAAACGGTATGGGGGAAATTATTTTATCTCTGGTAGGGGTACCTCCACAACACAATTCACCTAATAGAGATAATTTCATCAAAATTAAAAAAGATAACATTATGCCCGGTAAGATTTAATTTCAAATATTTTGAAGCGTCAGAATTATAACGAAAATATATAAAAAAATAATTTGCAGATAAGTTAAAATTGTTTAAAATATTGAGAGACGACGAGTGGCTTTTTCATGACATTGAATACGATTTTAAAAGTGTTGGACATTATGATTCTCATAAGTATACAGTGAATGGAGCAGCCACAATTTTGCCAGAGGTAAATCTAATATAAAAGTGAGGTAAATCTATTAAATTTTAATTATAATTCAACATCGTTAATATTATAGGATGCTACACTGGACATGGAAATTGGACCTGGAAAGTGTTTCAGCTATAGAGATATCCAAAAAATTAAGATGTTATACAATTTTATTATATCAAAACATAAGGATAATGCGCGTCTTCCTGAATGTCTTAAAATATTTTCACCGGGGTCCAAATTTAAGAGTTACAAACCAAAAAAGAAAGATGGAATAGCTCCAAGAAAGAAACCAAATAAATATTTAGGAATAAAAGATGAAGTGCCTGAAAAATTAGTTGACGTATCAGGTTCTAAAGAAACGAAGGATAAAAAGAAGTCTATTAAAAAAGAAGATACACAAGATGGAACGCTAGAAAACGTTAAACATGAATCTCATGAGGAACACGACAAATCTCATGATGATTTAGAAAAAAATGGCAACACTGTACCAAGTGATAAAAATGAAGATAAAAATAGTGACCAATCAGATAAATTAAAAAGAGATAAGGATGATACTACACCACGGTCATTAAAATCAAAATATGATAAAAAAAACATAAAAAAGAATTTACTAGATCTATCTGATTACGCAACAGGAGAGGAGAATTAAAACGAATAAGTACATAGTTTGTTAAAATTATTTATTTAATTAACCATTTAATACATTATCTATCACATTATAAGCACGTTTGTATGTCACGTTTTACATAACATGTTTCACATATAACTTCGCAACACCATTTGAATTGACAATTACAATTTTCAGTCTCCCTAATTGTATTTTGTACATAACCTCTCCTACAGCATAGTTGATCGCAGCTGTCTGTGCCAGCTGAGCTAATATTACATTGGCGTCCTTGGGTGCCTAGAGATCCAGTCTTCAAATTTGGCATACAGAAGTCTGGCGATTCTTCAGAATATATAATATCCTTCTTGCCAGGCCGTTTTATGATTGGACTCTCTGGCATAAAGCTATCACCATCGTTGTTGGCGATTACCTGTTAAAATATCAGAACTGTAAATCTATTTAGATAAAAATTAAGTTATGTGTAGTGGTTGCTCACATTTCCGATTAAGATTTATGTCAAAATAGAAAATATAAATATAAGCGGGACGTAATCTTTCACCGGCAATAAAAATTTATAACCTGATAAGTTATAATAAAATTGTAATATTTTGAATTTAAAAAATATCGTAATCGCATTTAAATTCGTATACATTATGAAAACATTAATTCATTCTTATTTGTAACTATTTAATGTACTTTACCTTAGCAGCACCTTCAAATTTGTCTCTTAACTTATCACCGACTTCTCTAAATGTTGGCATTCTCCACCAGCAAGTTCTGAGGGTGCAGGAACCTGACAAGCCATGGCACTTGCATTCTACCCTCATGTTGGCTTTGATTGCCTAAATAATAGAAATAGCAGTTAATAATCATAGATAATTAAGTATGCTTGACACTTTTTGGTTTGGTTATAGCCATCTAGGTAACTGGATTCGATAAACGTCCGTTTATTAGATCCAGTTAACCGGTGATAACTAGATAAAATTAGTTTGGAGCAGATCGAAGAAGTAATATTTAAATATGGCATGTTATTTCATAAATGGCAAATACTTTGTTAAATTTATTTGTGGGCATTACCGTCATCATTCATAATTTCTGCTACAATTAAAATGACATCGAGAAACAAATTAACAAAATTCTTACTAACCAACCTCCCAGCGTTGTGATTATGGAGCTTTATAAGCGTTTTGATATCGCTTCGTTTTCTATATCTGCTGTCCATGAATTCCCTGGACTTTTGTAGGCCGAAGCGAACATTGTCACTGCAGCCGCCCCACTGCCAGCGGTCGGTTTGCGCCGGCGCAGGTGGGAGGGGTATCGTTGCTACGCGTCCACGACGAGGCTTTGGTACTTCCTGTTTATGGGAACATTCGATTTGTTATAAATTTTAATCACTGCCACTTCTAATGCTCTAAACATAATAGGGAATCAGTGGTGATAGCTAAGAGGGAGTCAGATAAGATAGACAGATAAGATAGATAATAATTATCTTCGTGGATATATTGTTAACCTTTTCACACGAGCATTCGAGCAGTGATCCCGCCGTGCACGCTCTGGTGATAGCATAGGTGACACCGGCAGCTGTGATGGCATTCACGAACCCGGTCTCCCTGGTGTCTGTAACAAAAAATATTAATTTTATATTCAGATTCAGCTTTCAATTTTGTTTATAAACATAGTTGGTTACTTAAAATAATCCCTAGTATTTAGAATCTTGTAATTTTGATGGGTATGTTAATATGATGATATCTACTGTTATTTAGGTAGTAGAGCTTTCTCTTCCTATACCTCAAATATTAAGAAATTATTTATAACCTATATTAAGACTACATAATATTAGTTTCAGAATAGAAACTGTGCGACAAAATTGAAACGAACTATTAGGAGGCTAGGTATTCCTAATAATTCGTTTCAATTTTAACCCCAACAGTGTTCTGTTAGAATTATATTCTATGAAATTGAATGTACATGATATTTCTATAGCATACTATTGGACTACAAAGTAAGGAGAAATATTATAGTTATTTAAAATTCACACTCAAGAAACAATGGAACCACAATTAAATATAACCATTGTCGTTCACTAAAATAAAGTTTAGTGTTACTTTGGCAGATTCGTTACGGTACCTAACTTAGGTTTTAAATGAATACTAACATAACATTACAATGTGAAGTTGTTGACCCAAAAATCAATATTCACACGGCCATAGTAATAAATAGAGATGGGCTTGACGAATTGCAGTTCGATACATAAAATATTTGAACATGTTACACGGTTCGTTAGTTACACTACTAGAGAGTAAGGATCATTTGACATGAAACTGTATGAGAATACATTTTTAGCAAGACTGGATACGAAATATGGACTAATTAATGATAATTATGAATAAATCGTTTAGTTAAAAACAGTTTAGCGAAGACATACTGAGATCTCGATATTCATCAAACAAACGGTGCATATACTAGTATTAATTGGTGTAAAGAAGTGTGAATTAAGTATTTTATATTCAGACTACTTTTCTATTTCTAGTCTTTGTGGACAGCCGATCTTAAAGAAACAATTGAAGATAACATATTATAAGGTAATAATATATACATATAGCCTATTCAATATAAGTTAAATTCCAAAAATACAATATGGTCATTAGTCATCCAAAAAAATCTACAAATTGTTCTATTAAAACTATTTCGCTCACAATTCTGTATTCGAACGGTCGTTACCACATAATTTACCATGACTAACCATTTAAAATCGTGTTTGCGGTTCTTAATTCTGTACTATCGCGGTTATAAAGATTAACTGACTAGACGGAGATTCCTGGACCATTTTTATAATTGATTACTGTCAAGCCAATTTACGTGAATTTGTGTTTTGTGGAGATGCCCAACTTTTTATTTTTTTCGATTGTGGTAACTTACGTCCAGTCTATAAGAAAATATTGGGAATAAAAAAATATTTTTAAATAATAATGGAATATGTGCCCACATACACACGAAAGTAATGATTGGATTCATTACATTGCTTCTTGGACTTTCTTCTATATGCGCAATAATAAACTGTAGGTATAGTGGAGGCAATGTATACCGATGTAGGCTGATTCATTTTTGCTCAAAAAAAGACGAAGAAACAAATAATAAACATTGTGTTCACATTTCAGTTCACATACGAGACAAGAAAATGTAAAAAAATGTAAAAAAGAAAATCTATTCCCAATTCAATATCATAAAATAGAAATGACACGCATAGGCGTCGTTACATTTATTAACAAATGGAAGTAATAAACAAAATTTTAAACCTATCTTAGGGCTCAACCGTTGGAGTGTTCATTAAATTGAGATTAGATAACTACGGGTTTACGCAATGCTACAGTTGACAGCAGATCGGCATCGCCTGCGCCTATCGATGCCATGCTAATTGGGCCTCATATACTCGAGGCCTCGCATCCTCGCATTCCACCATCCGTCCCAAGATACAGAGAAATTTATTGCACAAACAATTTATATAATTGACGTGCGACAAAAAAGCGAGAGTGCACACCCATCAGACGCAGAATTCAAGCAGTAATTACAGCGCTTACCGCTGTAGTCTGCGATATTTCATGGGTATTTTTATCTTCGATTAAATTTCGCCTGGCATCGTCAAGGATGCGTCCTCCGCTGGAATTATGAAAGGAATGTCAATTTCGAAATATCTCGCTAGACATTTGGATGGTGGAAAAAGTTGAGGGGGGACGATGGGAACGGGAATGGCGCGGATGCCCGGCCCGTGGCCGACAAGTTTTAGAGAATTTCAAGAAGTTAACGTTAACAATTTACATGTTACTCTTCTTTTTATTTGGTATTATACGCTCGTTAAGCAATGTGGATTTTTTACAACACTAGAAGACGACAGTGTTTTAATATAAAACAAAAAAATCTCATATTACATTTTGCCATCTAAAAAGTATTCGAGTTGCTTTTATTGAGCAGCGCTTAATAATTTATATAGACTGTGGGCAATAGCTGATTCACTTTATGAAATTCCTGTTCCAGCAGGAGGCGTCATTGTATTTTTTACGCTCAGTGCGATTCGCTGTCAATAGGACAGCGCGGTCGCGACACTCGACCGTCATTATAAATCTGTGGCGGTGAGCTCAGAGCGGAGCATTCCCCGCGAGCCTCCCGCGTTATGCACTGTAATTATCGCAAAACTCGACCCCGACTCACAAATATGTCGTTGGGAACGAGGGACATGACATTCTCATCACCAAACGCTAAGTTTTTTCTATCGTCTCCGCTCGTCGAGTATGCGGTGCCCTGAGACACTCCCACGACGTCCGTCTTCAATATTTGGCTGTTTACGACATTGCTTTTTGCGGGCGACACGAGCGCGCGGAATGCCGCTATTCGTGTCCGTCTGAATAATTCAGCGAAATTTTAAATCGATCAATAATCGATGGTTCGAATTGATTCACACTTGCGGGCTGTACGGCTTCCATAATATCGGTTTTTGTAGCGTCAAAATACTTGGAGTCGTTCCAGCCGTGACATGCTGTCGATCAGGGCACGTGCTGAGGCGGCTTTTTGTACGTGTATTGTAAAATTATACTTTAAAAGACATGTGCTTGTTCATACATAATAATTGTTACCAGAGTTTACACTGATATTATTTCGATAAAATAATGGTTATACATCAATTTTTTAAGAGTAGGTACCTATTTTTATAATTAATGAAATGAAAGTTTTTATTCTGCTGTGAAAATAATGAAATTTTCAAGAAAACATTAAATTATAACGAAAGTACAAATTATACACCTAAGCAAAAGTTGACAATGCATATCGATACTCCTTGACCAACATTTTTGATTAACAACTTTTGATTACAATAATTGTCATTACACCAAAAAATAAACATCGATTAATATTTACTAGCAAGAGAAAGCTTATAAAATGTGAGTTTAAATTATATTTCACTATTTTACTTTCGGAGTTGTTCTTTATATGTCTATATTTGATGAAAGGGGTCCTCCTTCACCGCACGAGTTGAAATTCTTTCAAGATCCAGATGATGAAGACGAGTGATAATGTTTATATTATATGAGATTGTATGGTAAAATGTATAATATATAAAATTAATTTAAAGGTCTATTTTCATAATATCAGTTTGCCATAAAACTCTGTAAGGAAATGAAAACATAATTTTTTGGTCATTTCCTGAGACAGACAGAGTGAGACAGAACTTTAGTGGTTATATCTTTCCATCCCAATAAATAATTAATTAACATCGATTTTTATGTACGTTGTCAAAACTTAATATGGAGAAAAATTCATAAATCACATTCCAAACCCGATCATAATTCCAAATTCCCAAACGACTTGCAAAAACATAGCATGGAATAATAAAAACCCGCATTGTTTGATACCCTTTCACAATCATTAGGGGTCTGATATATTTAAAGGACATCAGCGAAATAATTTCCAAAACAACATCCGCGATAGTAGCTGCAATTAGTATAAATGGACGCTAAAAACAAAGATTTAGGTCTCGCGACAGTTTCCTCTCGGATAAATTTTGATTTGTCCGTCGATGACGGCAGCCCAAACTTTTTTCCCGCCGACACGCAGTATGAATCACATGTAATTACCCTTAATAACCCGTTACAAGTTTCAGGGCTTTAATGATCGTATTTAAAAAGGTCCAATTACAACATTAATCAATTGCAATAGCGATATAAATTATATTGATATAAGCGGAGAGCGAATACCTCTGTGTACGTCAAATTGTGTAGATAAGACTCGCGGCGACCGAGATGATCTTTCGCAGGCCATATGTGAAATTGCTGGGATTTTGCAATTTTAATTTTATTTATAACGATGCGGTGAAAGGCAGAAATGTTAGCAAGAAGGGTTAATCTGAAGCGTTAGTTTAAGTAAGATATTCCTGCATACAGGCCAATTATAAATTAAGATGTGCTGCTGAAATTCCGCATCCTCACATAGATATGAACATAATATGAAAAGCTTCATTTATTTCATCTATTTCGTAACTTAACATCACGAAAATTAAATATCCAACGGACAATTTTCAATAATGTTCAGTTACATTTTTGTAAACGTTTCTTATGTTTTCACGTTAGAAGTCACAGAGTTCAAGTAGCGAATAGGTTACCTACCTATTCGCTACTTGAACTTACTAAATAGATTAAAGGCGAGAATTTATAATTAGTCTATCAAGTAATAGGAAGCTAGGAGGTAAATAAGAAAATTGAAATGTCATACTAAATAAATAAATCGCTATAAGCTCACACTTGGCCCACAAGCCAAGCGGACGTACCCGCTAGATAGTGATAACTGAAACCCGCTCTCAGATAATGATCGTGTTTGTCTGTGGCAACTTTAAATTGAGCATTCACGCACACCCCCGTAGGAATTTTAGATTTGATATGGACATCAAGCGACACTTCTGCCCTTTGTCGTTAACAACTAGTTCAGTTTATTTTATTGTAATTCCGGTTAATAACTGATATATTGTATTCATAATAAGCTCCGTTTTGGCTCGGTTCACTTGGCATTGAATGGTGTCACTGTTCTTTTGGATTACTTTTATTTCTTGTGGAAATTCATGAAATAGTCTACGGTATGTATGGACTCGAATTTCAAGTATTGATCGATTAAACTTTAACATGGTTTATGTTTAGCGTGTGAATAATATACGAACCGTAGTAAATGGAATACTTTTGTAATTTAAAAATATAAATTCAAATAATCTTATTGAAGATACGCTTAAGGAAAATATCAATAGCAATGGCCTCTAGTGAATTAACGATGCTTCCTAGATAGGTATTCAGTCCGAGCTATTACTATAAAGTAAGTAATATTTTTTATAGTTAAACGGCTATACACTCTAAATTCCTACACGTAATACTTCAACCCCATAAGTTGCGAAGAGTGAAACATGGGTGATGTTTCCTAGACCGAGAAGAGCGTCGCGTATCGGGTGTCGCGCAAAACCGCTGTCATAAAACATGTATGCTGCACTACCTACCCGTTTGCGGAACATTACCTTCATAAAATTATCATACTAGTTTTTACCGCGACATATAAATGAGACGACAACGCGCCATGGCCACAGCGAAGCCTCCACCGTCTCTGTCCAAACACAAGGAACAATTTTAATACTTTCCCCTTTGAAATTGAATTAAGATTACACATTTATGACACGCTCTTAAGCTTATTTATGCCACATAAATCGTCAAATATAACGACTTAAATTATCCAAGCGTAACACTATAAAAAGAGAACAGATGACTTCTTTAAAGAGGATCAGTTTAATACCGGGACAATACATCGAGTTGTCACAGCGACCGCATCGGAATGTTTGAACGAACACGAGCATTTTATCTCATCTGATTAATTCAAATATTTAGCGCAATAAATACAGGGCTGGGGCGGAGGGGGTGCGCGTTTCGACTGTCGGGTGACATGGTGGATGGGGGACGCCGCGCAATTGCGTCAGTGTCAGCTTGTCAGTGCGCACCCATTGTGGGCTCCTCTGGCCGATATACGAGCGCCGCAGTCGCAACGTGCTCTTGATTTATCGACGTCCCATAGAGGCTCTACGACGGGCCCCGCTGTCGCCGAATAAAGCGAATTCTCACGCTACCGATCGCACGCGCTCCCGTCTTCCACCCGTATTTAAATTGAACGATCGTTTCTCATTCCTTTCCCCCAGATATTTTACGTCGAGTAATACGATACGACACTGTCCGGCTCTTTCTGCAGTTTTCGTGTTCCTTTTTCCCCTCGGCCCGCTATTGTTCACTTGTCAATTTCTTTAGCTAATGCGAGTAAACGTCTCATTATGCGGTGCGGTGCGTCCGCGACGCGCATTGCGTGTTGTGACAGCAACCACCCACCGGAAGGAGCGCCGTCATTCAGCCGCACACAAAACGCGAATACTTTATTCAACGTACGTCCGATGGCTAATTTGAATGGATTGTGCTCGCTTAATAGGAATAATTAGCTCTGTTAAAGCGTGCATCCCGAGACGACGCGACGCTGTGTCTCCGCTACGAGTGGTTTGTCCAGTTATCTTCCTTTTCCTAGTTAAACATTAACCTTCGAAGGACATGCGCGTTCGAGGTTGCGTCACACGGCATTAAATTATGGTTACGGATATGCAGCGCCACGTCTTATTTAATACATATAAATTTAAAGCTTTTTGAAGTAATGAGCGTGTTTTAGCGCAGACATAAACCTCGACACCATTATCGTCATGAAGCAAACGATAAATAAAATTCCTTACGCTTCGGTTTTAATTTTATTATTATGCGTTAAAGAGTGGTTCATAAAAAGTAATCTTGATCTCACGCTATTTTGCCATAGTGAAGGCATTTTCTTTAATTTGGCGTTGGCTGAGGCGACGTTGACAAGTGCGGATTGTCGCAAGCGCGCGCGGCTGTCACGGCTGACAGACGGACGGCCGTTTGTCCAAAGAAAATACAAAAAATAAAGTGGAATAATCCAGTATTCAGTTGTGAGTGAAAGGGATGTATGCTCTAATATAGGTTTGAAAGAGACGTGGAATCTCGAAGACTTGTCTTGTGGATTCTCTACGTGATGCTTGTGAGATATAGCATCTACTAACAATTTCGTGCTTGAGACGTCGATTACGTTGGTTGATGTTTGAATTTCAAATAGCCCAGTGGAGCTATTGTTTATTGCAGCATGAGCCAAAGAGCTGACATGAGTTATATCGAGTACTTATAAACATTTATTTAAAATACATTTGGTGATTTTCAATCAATTCGGTCTTACTGATTTCGGCACTTATAATTTTAGCTTCGAGTCAATAAAACTGTTGCGTTATAACAATCAACATTTTTATTTTTATACTTTTCAATCGTACGAACTAATTTATATTTAAAAGCAACGATTGAGCATTAAACTTTTTTATTAATTTCGAGAAATACCTTATCTCGTATAAAAACCGAAGTATCAAGTTTCCATTCGCTTATTGTAATCAACATTTAAAAACGTATTGAATGCATCGAATCGAAAGCCGAATTAGTAATCAATATCGAAATTAAGACCATTATCCGCGTGGAGGCTGCATGGGAGCGACCATACGAGTGAACAGATTAGATATAACAAAAATACTCCGGATATTACACTATAATTAAGAACATTTACGTGTTTAGGGCGCCAAATTTATCGCCGAGTTTTTTGTTGATATGAAGCCATTCCTGGGTATTTATGGCTCGCTGTGCGGGTACGTGTGAGGTCCGTACGGGCAGTAGTCGGGTTATCGCGTGGTATCTTTATGTGATCCCGCTGCTCCTTCCAACCTGTCGACACTTAATGGTTCCCCGAGATTAGTACGCGATCCCAATATTTTGGGAGACCGTGTTGCGGGATTGTTTATAGCTTAATTAGGCTGTTTTGTATAACTCGAAATTGGTCGCTGCGGCTCTAGCCAGATAACGTGTCGGGGATTTACGATTTGATATCCTAGTACTGACGTATACCACGGGGTTTGGTGTACGTGTTTTGTTTTTATTCACTTTTACGATTCTAAATTCCCGACAAACTAGTAAATTCAGTGGGTTTGTATTTATTTACTGCTGGTTGATTTATGTTATCGTGAGATGTGAAATTAAGTTGAATAAACCACGTTAAGTGTTCGATTAATTAACGCATAGTTATAGACAGTTTTAAATTTACTAAATTGTGTAAAATATGTAAGTGTCGATATTGTTCTAGATATTTTAAAATACCTCCTCTAAGATAGAATTCCTTCCCGGTTCTGCTTAGTAAAGATTTCCGCGTTTTCTAGACTAGCGCGAACCAACGCACAGACAGACAAAAAAATCTAAAAATCACTATCAATTGTGCTTTAATGAAGAACCCGAAATTATATACAAGTAAAGGTGTGTGTGTGTATGTGTGAAAATCATATTTTTTTTCGTCTTTAATGAACTTATTTTTTTAATTATTCCTACAGACATACCTATCGATAGACAATTTTATAAGAAACTAATGTGAAAAATTAACGAATCCTTAATATATTTCAGGTTTATATAAAGGAAATAAAATTAAAATTACCTACAGCCCACTTTTAGTTAATCGTTATAAAAATATATATTTTAATGTACAAATTATACAACGGAATAAATTTTCTTAATACAAAGCAGGTAGGTACATAACTTTTATACTTTCTGATTTTTATGAAATTGAAATTCACCAATTAATTAATTCAGTTCAATAAGTAAGTGTAAAAAATACTTATAAATAGAAAAAATGAAATCAAAATTAAATCGACTTTTACAAGCACGATTAAGAAAGTCATGAAATAAAAACACACTAAATATATCCCACAATATCCCCATACCTAAACATACATTTATATATGTAGATTTCTTGAAGATAACAGGATTATAAGTATTAAAATGAAATATTATAATTAAGTACCTATATATTACTTACGCTCGGTGGTCACTCGACAGTAAGTGAAGTGATAAGGTTGTTTAAGTAAAAATGAAATCCTTATACATTGATAACATTTTGACACAGAAAAAAGAACGAAGTGAGGAATGCACGGAGTTACTAATGAAAGGGACCAATTAACGATTTTTTTCCCCGTCACTGATTATACAGGTTGCTTTAATTTGTAAGGAAATGATTTACTTAAGAAGTTTTCAAGATAAAATTAGTTCATAAGTATACTTACATTATTAAGAATATTACAATTCATTTTGTTGTATTTCAATAACTCTTAATTGTTCAAAGCAATCGTACATAAACTGAAACAAACTCAAAAAGATTCGGCAAAATACAGTCAATAAGACCATATACGATATATATCCTCTTAAAGGTAATCTTCCAATATAAAATATATTGAATAAAGTTGAAATTATTCGCACTGTATTGAGGTTATTTTGTTAATCTATTTAGTTGCGAGGCATTTGTTTACTATTTGAGTTTTGTACATTTAAAAACTAAAGAAGCTTTAAACTTTGGTCAAATTAAAAAAGAAAAAAACTGAAATACGAATATTTTGTGTTGCTTATAATTTAAATAGTAATTTTTTGATTTGTTTGAAGTATGAACAAGTAAATATACCAAAATAAATTTAATTTAACCTATGACTATCACTGTAAAATAATCGAATAGGTAGTCTTATCATTACATTTAGTAGATACCTACATCATTTTTAAATTGCATCATAAAAAAAATAATTTAATAAACAAAACATCAGCCTGTATATAATACTGTCCCCATCAGTGTGTGATAAAAAACCGGGACTAATTCAGTTTTGTATCCCGAAGCCCGCCACCCAAAGCTGTTGGCAGCAATTTATAAGCTTTTAACCTAATTTGTTGCTATACCGCCTTACAATAAAACACTCGTGTCTTATTCTATTTGAAGTGAAATTTTCCCATTGATATACAGGGTAGGTATATTTTTACATAAATTAATTAACAACTAGGAAAATTTATAGCGTTTTAGTACATGAGGACCTATTATAAGACTTGATGTTCGTCAATCCAAGTCAATACTGATTATGACTATTATGATGAAGGGTTCTGTGTTATATTTTAAATACAAAATAAACAGTTTCATTCGCGCAGTAAGGCTTCAAATTCAAAACTAGACGGGATAGTCAATTAAAGCATGAATGTCATGTATCTCAAATTTTGATAATGATAAAAGAAATATACCTATTAATTATCAAATTAATGCAGTCAAAATATAACAATCCTAAAAAAGTTTTAAAACTTTGTATTGATTGTAAAACTGTTACTCCAAATACAAGCTTTGCTTAATAAGTTCATTAATTCAAATTGAAACAAATGGAGACTCGAACAGTCTCGTAAAAACATTGGGTGCAATAAACAAGCAAAAATAAAATACATTTAAAGTAGTCTAAAGACTAAATGATAAATTATTGCAGCAAAAAACGTTAGACCATAATTGCAAATCGCATAATGATAAATAACCAGATAAAACAGTAATTCAGTTCTTATTTCATATAAATATCAAAAACGAATAAATAAAGCAACGAATTAAGCTATCGTTCCAAACAATAAAACATTTAATTAATGTATTTTACATTAACAAAACGTTCGATACCCAAAAAACAATAAAAACGCGTTGACATTTCCAACGACTCATCTCACAATAAATATATTCGGATTAACATTATTTGTTTTCATTTCTCGACTTCTGGGTCAAAAAGTGAACAGTAACAAACACGAGAAAAAAATATTAATTTATTCAGGTTTATAAATATTTCTCGTGTCTGGCGAATTTGTGACAAATACCACTTAATTTACACTAATGAATCACGCGAATGCACGTAGAGTTAATTATCCTGCAAAAAGTTTGCATATTAATTAAAAATCAACGAAACTAACACATATTATTGGAGCAAAAAATACGTCATCATATTCATAAAAAATATAAATCTATATTATGCAGTGATTAAATCATCAATAAAACGAAACAATCAAAAGTCATTAACGGGGTATCGATTTGGAAATCGTCAGACAGGCATAAATAGCGATATCTCAGCGCATTAGATATACGAGCGGGCGCATAAAATCAACTCTTTAGGACTAATCGAATTAGCCAGAGATAGCTTTTAGATTTAACACATTTTGCATTCTTTTGTCCATCGACTAATAAAGGTGGCAGGTAGCGATCCTCGCCCAAATTTTACAATATCTTAAATGCTGATGAACTCATCGCATCGTACCGATAAATCTATTGATGTTTCTTTTTATTTTCGTCTTTCAATAAAATGTTATTAGTGGCAAAGTATCATGATACATTATTACGTAAAGGCGAAGTGTACTAATTAGTTTTATATAGCAGTTTTTTTGTGAGTTGATATTTTTTAAGAAGCGTCTACATTTTTATTCTATTATGGTGCTGCGTATAATATGAACTTTGGACATAAATGGTATTATTTAATTTTAAAAGAGTTTATGTGTGTGAATTAAAAGTGAAATCAAATAAATTTTCATCATTTTTCTTTATACATGTATGATTCTATACTAAATATCGATGGGTGAGTGAGTTTCCTCTAAAGATCAAACTTATAGCTTCTTGGTTATTCCTCTCTACTTACAACTATACCAAGGAGACGACCAAAGAGTTCCTTTCGCCAGTTTAAAAACAGTATCGATATTCAATGTTTCTTTATTACAAAGATAATATAATACTATGTAAAATCTAACCTCTCATTAATATTTTCCGCATACTGCGCCTTTGTGTAGTACAATTCCAACGTCTATTTCTGAACTGGTGCCCGCACTCCGTAGCCCCGAGGGTCACGCCTCGTGTGATCTCCTTCAGCAGACCAGTCTCGTTCCTGCAGATTTGCGCCAGACGGCCTCGGGTACGCCGGTTCTTCTTGCAGACCATGCGAGGGTCCAGGATTACTGCGCTGCCAGACGCCCTGGAAACGAATGACATTGTTAAGTTGGTTGAGCTTTGAAAGATGTATTTGTGCATGTGTATGTGTATGGTGTGTTTGTGAATGTGTATCTAGATTGTTTTCGGTAAATAAAGCGAGGTTTTAAACTGTTGTGACTTTGAATTATGATTGACTTTAATGTTTTAATATTTTTCATGAGCGCTATTTTGCTCCTCTGTGAACCCTTGTAGTTTTAAGTAATTTGTAATGTATAGACTTCGTATTTATTATTATTCATTAAATTATATAGCTTTTTAATGGTTAACTTGGTTCAATTATTCAAGGCAGTGCTTTTGACTGGAATTGAGACATGAATCTGTGGGTGTTTTTGCATTGTTTAGGATGTAGTGTTTATTACAACTAATACTAAATATTGATGATAAATTACATGTTGGTGGTGTTATATATGTCGTGGCCATATCGTAAATTTGCTCATTTCATGATATGACTGGCCATTTCACGAAATGGTCGCATTTCGTGAAATGGCCCATTTAGTTTGGCCACATCATGATGTGGCTTGAGCAGATCAATGATAAGAAATCGTTTCACGATATGGCCAACTAAACGCGCGGTTTTTTCATGAAATTATCAAAATTATTTGATCATATCGTAAAATAGTTACATTAATCATTGGTAGAGGCGCTGCAAGCTCTGTGTTTATGTGATAAGATGGCGGCCGCTGGCGAAAATTTAATTATTCGCAGTTAAAAACTTCATAATTCGTTTAATAACAATATGAAGAAAGTCATAGCAAAGAATTTACGACGGTTCGAGTACTATGGAAAATGTGGATATTATCTTATATGTATTGAAGAAAAAATGCGTCTTAAATAAAATAATTTTAGACGCATTTTCATTTTTCTTCTACTATAGTATTATAATTGTTTGTTTTTTAAAAAGCTATCCGCTTCTGGCACTCGCCGGCCGCTGCCGCGGCACGCTCGCTTTGCTCGCTCGGCTCGTGCGTTGTTTATCAAAGTCTAACCTAACCTAACCCAACTGTTTTTTATTGCAAAAACGATTCGCTTCTAGCATTCGCCGGCCGCTGCCGCGGCACTAACTTAAATGACATTAAACAAGTTTTTAGAATATTCTGAATTTTAATATTTTATGGACTCTTTATATTTTATACGATCTGGCCAAATGTGGATGGCCAAATCGTGAAACGTTGACGATTTAACGATCTGATCAAACTATGTTGGCCATTTCATGAAATGCGACCATTTCGTGAAATGATCGATCATATCATGAAATGAGCAAATCTACGATATGACCACGACATATACATGTCGTGGCCATATCGTAGATTTTCTCATTTCATGAAATGGCCAATTTAGTTTGGCCAGATCGTTAAATCGTCAACGTTTTACGATTTGGTCATCCACATTTGGCCAGATCGTCGATCTGGCCAAAAATGGATAGCCATTTCACGAAATGCGACCATTTTTGTTTCTTTTTTAAAAAGCTTTCGCTTCTGGCACTCGCCGGCCGCGGCCGCTGCCGCGCTTTGCTTTGCGCACGCTCGCTTTGCTCGCTCGGCTCGTGCGTTGTTTATTAAAGTCTAACCTAACCTAACCTAACTGTTTTCTATTGAAAAAACCATTCGCTTCTGGTATTCGCCGGCGCTACCGCGGCACTAACTCAAATGACAATAAACAAGTTCTTAAAATATTCTGAATTTTTTAATGTTTTATGGACTCTCTAAGATATTTTATACGATCTGGCCAAATGTCGATGACCAAATCGTGAAACGTTGACGATTTAACGATAAGGGCCAAACTATGTTGGCCATTTCATGAAATGAACAAATCTACGATATGGCCACGACATACATACATCATAGCGATTTGTATATTAAGAGAAATCTATTATGTATGTATTATTTTGTATTATTCATAGGGGATAATCACTACTTTTATGACTTTTTTTATTTACATTAACTATTACTTTTAGTTAATGTAATACACATTCAATTTGATAATAACGTTTATTTACAAAAATCTACTTTTTCCAAATATCCTACGCACAACAAACGTACCTATATATACCGGAATTATTAAACCCATTATCTGATACTTCTTAAAATGTTGGGTAATTAAGACATAATATTTTAGTTATTGCATCTGTTAATTGCGTTTGAATAGATATTAGTCAATAGTTTTCACCCACGTAGCCGTAGGAGGTAAAAAACAGACCTGAGGCTATTATATACAAGTTGTTTTTGATATTGAATGAAATGACAATCATTTTTATTGGTGTTTTGTATTGTTTTATGGCATTTTATTTGCTGAATGGCTTGGTCAATATGAAGACAAATTATTAGATAATATTTTATATAAATTACCATGCTATGATTAATAACCTAGTTGTATATAATTAGTATTATATTCTACTAGCGGTCCGCCCCGGCTTCGCCCGTGGTACATATTTCGCAACAAAAGGTAGCCTATGTTCTTTCTCAGGGTCTAAAGATTATCTGTGCCAAATTTCATCAAAATCGGTCCAGTAGTTTATGCGTGAAAACCATACATACATACATACATACAAACCTTTCCTCTTTATAATATTAGTATAGATGTAGGAGTTCCTACTGCTGAGGCAATTTTGGATGTATATTAATCTGTTTGCTGCTTGACTTCAAAATCAAAATAGCATTTATTATATTTTGCTACGTATTTATGTAGATACTTTTTTGTTTACAATATTTAAACAGTTTTAAACTGTTTAATTTGTGAAATTAAAATTCACAGGAACGTTATTTCCATATAATAACAATGCACTTTTTACAATAGTTACTAAATACTCACAAAAACACCATGTACCAAAATAAACAAACTATTACACACATAACCTAAAAATTTCGCAAACTTCCCGCGCGTCACAATCTGTTATCATGCATGTTTGTTACTCAATCACTACGTCTAACTTGTGAATGAAGTTTATTTTAGCCTGTTTACATCACACGTCGTCTCAATCCGATGAGTTGCAGATGGAGTTATAGGAAAACAATTTTAAGCGACGCTTATTAGCTCAATTGCTTTGTCGTACCAAGTATCATATCGCCTTGATTTTTTTGTATGAGCAAGTAGTGTAGAGTTTTATTGTATTTTCTCAATGAAAAATATATTTTGTTTGATTTACTGTAAGAAGAGTGATTTGGAGTTATGTGTATTCTGTTTGATTGTTCTTCTGAAAGGTTAGAATAATTGTATTTTTAGTAACTATTATATACACATTTTATGAAGGATTTATCAATCTTATACTGTTTTACAGAGCTTTGTAGAGTTTCCTTCGTAGAGCATTACGCGCTTTAAAAGTTTCCCCACTAAAGCTTTCCATTTCTGTTTGATAAATTTAATTAAATAAAATTGAGATATTTCTTACAGAATAAGATTTTTTTACATCATGCAACATGTTTGCGCTTTTAACTGAACGGAAATTTACAGGGCGTACTCTATATAAACACGATCATTTTAAGTGCTATGCAATGTAAAACATCTTCAAACAAAAATCTATGATCAATTTCAAAATCGTTACGTTACATAATTACAGAAACAGTCGTAAAAGTCGACTTTTACTACAACTAGTGATGTGCTTCTCGCCGGTAAATATCGATTTACGATCCGACTCGATTGGTGAGAGATGTGCGCCAGGACGCGCTGACGGATCGACTGTTTACTCGATAAGAGTTCATTGTCAGAGAAGCAGAGTGCAAAGCTAGTTCGAATAAATTTAGACACGTCTGAAGACTTTACCGAGAACCGGGTCTCGATACTGATCGATTGTTTTACATTCGTTTTAAGACTAACGATTCGATAATAACAGTGTGTAAGAATAGAATCGTTATTTGATCGATAAGCGGACTGGTTATCTTTTCCGCTTATTTTCAGATGTGCACTGTTTACCACTTTTTATGTTCTACAAAAGTAAAAAAGCGTGTGTGCCGAGCATACTTGTATAAA